>JAJLVP010000295.1:0-63065 GCA_030570435.1 Pichia ethanolica | reverse complement strand
ATTATTGGTATTGGTGCAGTTCCAGGTATGATTGCATTATATTTTAGATTAACAATTCCAGAATCCCCAAGATTTACAATGGATGTTGAAGATGATTTAGATAAAGCAACTGCAGATACTGCTAAATTTGCTTCTGGTGGAATTGGTGCTGCTACTGAAAATGATATTTCAAACTTAAAACAATCTGAAGCATTTGAAACTTCAAAAGAAGATAACTTTTCAACTGGTCCACAAGAATTACAAGAATTAGAAAGTTTAAAGGAACCTCAAGGTCCACCAAAAGCTTCATTTAAAGATTTTGTTCATCATTTTAGACAATGGAAACATGGTAAGATTTTATTAGGTACTGCGGGTTCATGGTTTATGTTAGATGTTGCTTATTATGGTTTAGGTTTAAATACTGCATCAATTTTATCATCAATTGGTTATGCAAGTTCTACAAATATTTACAAAACATTATATAATCAAGCTGCTGGTAATTTAATTTTAGTTTGTGCAGGTACAATTCCAGGTTATTGGTTTACAGTTGCAACAGTTGATACAGTTGGTAGAAAACCAATTCAAATTATGGGTTTTACAATTTTAACAATTTTATTCTGTATTATCGGTTTTGGTTATCATAAAATTGGTGGTCATGGTAGATTTGCACTTTATATTATTGCACAATTTTTCCAAAATTTCGGTCCAAATACTACTACTTTCATTGTTCCAGGTGAGTGTTATCCAACTAGATATAGATCAACTGCTCATGGTATGTCTGCAGCATCAGGTAAAATTGGTGCAATTATTGCTCAAACTTGTATTGGTACTTTAAAAGATCGTGGTTGTGCAGCAAAAGGTTTGAAGAGTGGTTGTTGGTTAAATCATGTTATGGAAATTTTCTCACTTTTCATGTTATTAGGTATTTTCACATCTTTCTGTATTCCAGAAACTAAGAGAAAAACATTAGAACAATTAGCTGAAGAATTACACGGTGAAGTTGATCCTACAAAGAGAAGAAATCCAGAAGAAATCAAAGATGCAGAATCTTCAATTGAAATGCAAGAAGGCCATGCAAGTATGGTTTAATATTAATAATAATTAATATAAATATCATTTGAAAAATTTACATTTTGATTTTTTACATTATACATTATATCTTTTCTATTTTTTTGTCTTATCTTTATTATTATGTTTAAATTATTTCATATTTCATTTTTGTCCTTTTGTCCTTTTTTTCTTCTTTTCTTGGTTCTTCATTTCATTTTTTATTATATCATATTATTTTATTTTTCTTAATTTTGGTTTGTTATCTTTTTGTATTATTTATTATCTACTTATTTATATTCGGTTTATATAAACATATTGTATCAAATAAAAAAAAGTATTGGCATTGTTTATCTTTTATATTAAAAATTGATCGTTTTTTCATCGACGCGTCGACCAAAGAAATAATGCTGAAAATGTTTAGTTTTTCGTTGTACTTAAAACAAAATATAGTGATTCAATTTATTTAGTTATGTGAACAGTATAAAATATTTTGATTCTACTAGACAACAGTACGATTCTATATAAACCAATATTATCAATCAATAGGAACTTTTAGAATATGGAAAATTCATCGACACCGAAATTACCTCCTGGTTTTCCAGAAAAGATCATCAAAGAGGCAAATGTCAACCCACAAAAACATCATTCAAATTATAATACCAATAGCATGTCAAATAATAAAAACAACAAATATAATCATAATATATGTGAATTTTGGGAAAAGGTAGGATCATGTAGACATGGGAAACAATGTGTTAGATATCATAACAAACCAAAACGTTCTAAAACTATAATCTTTAGAAAAATTTTCAATAATCCAGTCAGAATATTGTATCAAAAATCATCGAATAATGAAAAAGAACCAAATTCAAATAATAAACAAAATGGTGAATTTGTTACTATAAATGCCGAAATCAATGAAGAAGAATTAAATAAAGAAGCAGATAGATTATATCAAGATTTATTTGTTGAATTTTCATTAAAATATGGTGAATTAGAGGATTTAATAATTTGTGGTAATTTTAATATCCATATTGGTGGTCATGTTTTAGTTAAATTTAAAGATGAAAGGAGTGCTCTAAAGTGTTATAATGATTGTAATGATCGATGGTACAACGAAAAGCCAATGTTTTGTGAATTATCTCCAGTAAAATATTTGGATGATGCAATCTGTAAAAAATTTTCAGCAAGAGGTACTTGTGAACGTGGTGATCAATGTAATTTGATTCATGTTAGACAACCTAATTATCAACTTCGTAAAATGTTACAGGCTAGTCAACGTGCTCATTATAATAATATTAGTGATGATATCTAAAAAGATAATCTTGTTTGGTTTTATATTTGTTCACTATTTTTTATATTCTGTAAACTATATCTGTATACTATTGATCTTATATAAATAATAAATAATAAATAATAAATAATAAATAATAAATAATAAATAATAAATAATAAATAATAAATAATAAATAATAAATAATAAATAATAAATAATAAATAATAAATAATAAATAATTTCCCAAAAAGGAAACTACTACCAGCTGTGAAATATTCTCAATTTTACATGTATGCTATTTTTCTACTTGAAATCAAGCGCTTAGATTTTTAGCTTACAAGTGTTTATTTATTATTGACTCTTTTACACAATGCATTACTATTTACCAACAACAGATAATTAGTATCCATACTTTGACTTGATAATAAGAAGCAGGTAGTCATGTCATCTGCAATTAGTTATGATAAGATTCTTGACAAAACAGCTGATGATTTATTCGAAGAATATTCAGTTGAAGATGTTGGTCGAATTATGACCAAATTATCTGAAGATGTTACAGATAAAAAGCAAAAATTAAAAGTTTTAGTTGGAAGTAAATATAGGGATTTATTAAATGTTGCCGATGATATTATTAAAATGAATAGTATAACGACTTTAGAAAATGATCAATTAATGAAACTAGCTTTTAAAAAATCGAATTATAATTCAAAATCTTTGTCTAATCTATCCAAATTTAATTCATTTATTCAACAATCAAAAATTAATAAAGTTCAAATCGAAAATAGACCAATTATTTTCAAAAATGCAGTTCACGATCTAAACTATTCTTTGATTTCATTGAAGAATAATTTATTATCTGAATTACAATCAACTGATACTGATGTTGAAATATCAAATATAAATCAATCAAATGAAAATCCATATTTAAAAAATTCACAATTAATTGATTTAGATGAAAGTCTGGACAACTACCAACCTGTCTCTTCAAATGTTTCAAATGGCTTTGTTTTAATAGCTAAAAGTATTTATCTAATTAAATATTATTTTGATGATGAAATACAAAATTGTCAAAATTTATTTGCAGTTACAAAATACAATCAATTATGCGATGAATTTAATAATTTATTAGATTCTAATATAATAATACTAAAACATGATGTCGATACTGATTTCATACTTAATTTATTTACTTCAAAAGTTATTGCAAATAAACAAAATCCAATTGAAGCAATACAGTGGATATTAGATAGCAGATTAAAATATTTTGAAAATTTAATTAATACTACAATGCCATTTCAAGAATTACTTAATTATATCTTTATTACTGTTGAATATATCAATTTTATCAAATCACGTATATCTGTTACTATGAATAGAATTAAGAATCATTCAGGTATTAACAATTGGATCAATCAAACATCATTTCACAAATGGGCTAAATGGTTAAATAGTAATTCTGAAATAAATAAAGAAAAAGATGCTCATAACCAACTTGAATATAACTTTGAACTTGAAAATGATAGAATTCTTAAATCTGATATTACTGAAATCATGAATAATTGGAAAATTAAAATTGGGAAATTATTAATACTGAATTTTGATAAAAAGTTTGAAAAATGTCATGATAATTTATCTAGTTTAGTTATGTTATTAAGATATACATTAATTTCATTTAAACATTTCACATCATTATGTAATTTACCTGTCAATAATGAAAATATTGTAAACTCTATTATAAATAAATGGAGTAAAGAATATGATGTTCAATTAACAAATAAATTAACCAAATTTGACAATATAAGTGAATTAATATTCACAAATTTTGATGATGTGAATCTAATAAATAAAATTTACAATTCTTCAATTGACTTGAATTTATTTGAATTTAAAGATGATTTTAATTTGAATTCATTATTACAGTTATCGAAAAATAAGTATTCTAATGATCAAGTCTTCATTCTATTGGATAAATTTAAACAAGATTTAAAATCTACAAGTAATTCAATTGAATCATTTAAGATATTGAGTTCGTTAGTGTTAAAACCATTATTAACAATAGATGATTATGAAGATGATGCATTCTGGAATGATATCTCTGGAAAATTAGATGGTATTTTGAACAAAAGTGTAAGTACTAATGTATCTATTTTAAATAACTCAATTCAAATATTTTTTGATAAGTTATCTAAATTATTAGAAACCGACAATAAAGAGAATTTAAATATGAGAATATTTTATATTATGCGTGTACTTGTTCAGTTAGAAGAAAAAATTCAGTTAAACGAATTTTATGAAACATTCAGTAAATATTCAAAGGAATCCATTGATAAACGTATTAATCTGTCAGAATTAATCGAACCTTTGTTAGATAATTATTTTAATGTAATTATCAATTCAATTTATAAGGCCGGTTACTCTACAAAAGTAAAAGATTTATTGAAAGAAAGGTTTGATAATAATAGGGAATATTCTGAATTCATTTTATGGGAGCAAATATCGGAAAATAAACATTTACCAACCATGTGTTCGATTGAATATACTGAATTTTTATTGTCATTTTGTGATGATTTGAATATTATAAACAGTAACAATTATTCATATATGTATACATTGAAATCTTTTGAAAATTCTAGAAAAAATATAATTGAAACATTGTTGAAAGAAATTGAAGAATTCATCAACAAATTAGAAAAACCAGGAGACGAAGATTTAGAAGGTTTTAATTTAAAGATTCTATTAACATATTCGGATTACATTTATACAAAACTATTACTAGAACCAGAATTCACTGGTGATTTAGTTATTGATAAGTTGAAAGTATTATACAGTGAAATTGAAGATTCTACATACAGAGAGCAAATCGTAATTTCTATATCTGAAAATTTCAAGAACCAATCCTTGATGTATTATCCACTTTCGAAATGAATATTCTAAGACAGATATAACTCTATTTCTTTATTTCTATGTATATTGTGCTTTACTCTATATAATCACCATTTTAATACTATAGTCATATATGTACTTTTTTATGATCTTTTTTCCTATATTCCTGTAATGCTAATTCTGTTGAGTTGATCACATTGTTTATCTTTTCTTGTGTAAAAGTCCAGTACTTTAGACATAATTCATTACATTCATCTGGATAAAAAGTTTCTAAATCTCTTACAATCTGAAGATAATCTCTTTTCAATTCTGATATTATAAGATCTCGTTGGATATATATATTCTTTGCTGAACAGTTGAACCAATTTTGAATATATCTGGTGGTATCATCTATTTCATAATATGATCTTTTCATTTTTTATTGCAAAAGGTATGCCTATAAATGTAACTGCAATTGGGATAAGATAACTAGTTAAGAATTTTATTGCATGGACAGTTTGATTGATCTGATATTTTAATTTTTTTTTCTATTTTTATTTTTTTTTTCATTGCGTAATTTTTGTTATCGATTTCATGATTTTATAAATAAATTAGCTATTAATGAAACAATATAATATAAATTTGATATCTCTTTTAGGGTATTTCGAACCATAAGAAGATCTAGATTTTCATTATTTTGCCAATTGAAATGACAGAGTTAAATGATATAACTGTTCCACCAGCTGAAATACGAACATTAATCGGTAAAACCGCAATTTATGTCAATAAAAATGGTGTTGCATTTGAAAATAAAATTAAAAGTAAAGAATCTAAGAACCACAAGTTTTTCTTTTTGAATTCTAATGATCCATATCATGCATATTATATATATGCATTAAAATCTGTTAAAGAAACCGGAAAGCCACCTATAATTAATAACGAAAATAATGATAAAATTAAACAAGAAACGATTTCAAAAACTGAACATGAAGTAAATAACAATGAAATAACTAAACCAAATGATTATAAATTTTTAAAATTTTCAAACAATCAGTTAGATTATGCTGAATATAAAATTTCTAATTTAGATCTTAAAATAATTAAACTAGTTGCACAATTTGCAGTTATTAATGGTAATGAAATAATGGAAAAATTTAAATTAAATGCCTTATCAAATAAGAAATTATCAATTCAATTTGAATTTTTAAAACCTGAACATTCAATGAATTCAATATATAATAAATATTTTAATATTTACAAGAATATATGGATTAATAAAAGAGAACTTATTGAAGAATATAGTAAAACTACAGATATATATGAGAAATTAAATGAATGCTTTGGTAGAGCAGAATATTTAGAGAAGGAAAGCAGTAATGTTAAAGAAATTGAAGAAAAGAAATTATTAGATAGGATTAAATATGGTAGTATTGATTGGCAAGATTTTGAGATTGTTGAAACTATTAATTTTACTGAATTAGATGAAGTTTCTGAATTAAATTTACCATTAGTTAAAAGTGATTTAGAATATAGGTCATTATTAGAAAAGGGTAATAATAGTATATTTTCACAAATCAAGCAAGCATCTGAATTAGAAAGTGAGTTAGAACAATTTGAAGATGAGAATATAAATGATAATGAAGAAGATAATGATTATAATGCAAATACTAATGAAGATGATCAGATACCACAATATAAAGATGAAGACGAAGATGAAGAAAAAGAAAAAGATGAGGATGAGGATGAAGAAGATGGTCAAGGAGAAGATAGTAATAAAACTGAAAAAGAGGCAGAAGTTAAAAAAGTAGAAACACAAAAGAATAAACTAGGAAAGAAAGTTCCAAAAGGAATGAAGATTAAATCTGCTGGAGAATCAAGATTATTAAAAAGAAGGTATAAACAAATTGATAATGAATTAATAATTGATCCTATAACTAAAGAGAAGTTATTAAAATGTCCATTAACAGATAAACTTATTCCTGAGAGTAAATTTCAAGGATATATTAATACTTTATTAAGAGATCCAAAATATGAGGAAGAAAAGGCTAGATATGAATCTAAATTTAAATATGGATCAAATATAACAACTGAACAAGTTTATGAAAATATTCAAAGATTGGTTAAAGAAAAAAGTAATAAAAAAAGAAATACATAAAAAGGAAAATAAACTATTAATTAACTTAACTTCAATTAATTATTTCAATTATATTATTTTTATATATATATATATTTATTTAATTAATTAGTAACCACTTAGTTTTTTAAAGAGGAAGCTCTTCTCTTTCTGATTTCTGCTTTTTCAGCTTTTCTTTCATGTAATCTTTGAGCTAATAATTGAGCATATTCAGCAGCAGCTTCTCTTTGAGCTTGAGCATTCTTAATCTTTTGAGCTTTAACAGCTCTCTTTCTTTGTAATCTTTGAGGAGTAACTAATCTTTGAACTTTTGGAGCTTTAGTGTAAGTTTTTTCACCTTTAACAACTTCTCTTCTGATAACGAATTGAGTAACATCATCTTCTTTAGTTAAACCAAAGAATTTTCTAATATTGTTAGCTCTCTTTGGACCTAATCTCTTTGGAACTTGAGCATCAGTTAAACCTTCAATTTCTTGTTCACCAACTTTAACAACAGTTAAAGCTAAAACTGATAAATCATTACCAACGATACAACCTCTAACTGATTTTCTCTTTCTTTCACCAGTTCTTCTTTGTCTGTAACAAGAATGACCTTTAGCTAATAATAATTTAACTCTGTTTGGGATCATAACACCTTGTTTCATTGGGAAACCTTGTTTATCATTACCACCAGTAATTTTGAAAACGTAACCTTTAAATTCATCACCAACTGAATCACCTTCAACTTCTTGACCCATTCTCTTTTCGTAGAAAATTCTTAATTTTTGTTCATCATCAACTTCGATACATTTTTGAGTACCGTTTGGTGGGTAAGCAATGTTTAACTATATTAAATAAAATAAATTTATGATTATATTAAAATGTTAGTAATTAAGTTAATATTATATTATATTATATTATATTATATTAATATTATATTATGAAATATTAGATTCAATAATTTAATGAAAAGTTTTACTCAATAAATATCCAATTTTAGATTATATTATATCATTACTGTTTATTAAATAATTTTATAGTTGCTCATCTAATTTTATTAATTATTATAAATCATTTGATTTTATTGATAGTTATTTCATTTGTTATCATCAAATTATGTGTATTCTCCTTTATAATTATTCTTATTAATAGTTGACAAATTTAAACTCTTATTAGAATCATCTGATGGATATTTGATAATTTGATCATTATTATTATTTATTTATTTATTATTATTATTCATTATTTAAGTAATCTATCATCAATCAATTTGAATCATTAAAAATATTAGTTTATCATATACATACCTTCATTGTTGTTGTATGTTAATCTGGCTTGAACGTTATAGATTAAAAGAAAAGATTTAAATTAAAATAGTAAAATAAAATAAAACAAAATGTAATATAGTATAATGTATAACACAAAATTTGAAAAGTTAAGAGAGAGAAAATGAAAATATTGAAATACTATATGAAAATATTTATTAATATGTAATAACTATGAAATAATAATGATAGTAAGTAAAATTATAACAATAACGATAAAAAATGAACACTATAAATTTTGAAGTGTTGGAAAAAAAAAATTGGACTTTTTTTTTTTCGAGGCGAGTGAGAAATTCACAGTAAAATTTAGGCGCAAATTATGAAAATAAAGCAACGCAGAGAAAGAGAGACGCGGGCTGCTGTGCGGTGCGAGGGGTGCAAGGTATGTGAGGGTTGCGTAAGGGTTGAGGATAAAATGAAATAAAAGAGAGAACAAAACCCTCCGCGAGTGCACGTGACTAAAAAGGGAATATTATATAAATAAATAAATAAATAAATAAATAAATAAATAAATAAATAAATAAATAAATATTGTCTATAATGAAATCAAATATTTATTGTACAAGTATTTATTGTTATATAATAAATATATTTATAAATATGCTTTATAAATGAATAATAAATATAAGTTAATACTGTCATGATCCGTTAATACTGTCACGTTAATATTGCAGAGTTATTCTTAGTTTTGTTTTGCTTTTTCTTACTTCTTTAACTCTTTTTTTTCTTTTCACTCGTAAATTGATCTTCTTCATTATGATTATCATCAGAAATATTGCTAGTATTTGAACTTAAAATCGGATTTGTAGTTTCAATTGATTGTGTACTTTGTAATTGTGATAAATGATGTGGATTACTACTACTAATAGTATTATTATTATTATTTTGTACTAGGGGCAATTGATGTGTTGCATTACTAATAGGTGTAGTTCCACTAGTTGGTAATTGCCAATCATGTGTAAATAATGTATTAGGAGATTGGAAATCAACATATTTTACTCCTGATAATTCTGCTGATAATGTAGGTAATTCATTTGTATTTAAACTGATATTAGTATTTATTGTAGGATGTGGATGTGAACGTCGTTGGTTATTACTAGTATTACTACTATTATTATTAAGTTGTTGTTGTTGTTGTTGTTGTTGTTGTTGTTGTTGTTGTTGTTGTTGATGATTCCTTTGATTGGTTGGTATTCTTGATTGTGGGAAATAAATTGAAGTTGCTGAATTCATTGGTGGTAAAAATGGTTGATGACTTTGAACATTATTACCAGTTTGATTTTGAATAGAGGTTTGAAGTTGATTTGAATTTGTTATTAATCCCGTTTTATTATTATTATTATTATTTCTAAATTCATTACTCACTTTATCAATATTATCAATATTGGTATTAATTCGTAATTTACTATTATTTATGCTATCCTTTATTCTATTCTTGGTATTAAAATTATCTTTATTAGTATCATCCCCATTCTCATTCTCATTATTGTTATCGGTATTCTTATTATCATTATTATTAATGGTATTATTACTATTATTATTATTATTATTATTATTATTATTATTATTATTATTATTGGTATTAATGGTATAATTATTTTTATTATTTCTTTCATTACTGTTTCTACTATTTTGTTGATTATCAATTTGAATAGTACCCGATGATACATTAGATGTTAAAGGTGGTAATGGAAATGGAGGTACTAATAATTGAGTTGGTGACATTCCATTGAAATTAAAATATCCAATTTGATTTAATGGAGTTTCACCTGGATTACTTTGTCCAATCATATTTAAATTATTTAAAAAATTAGTAGTTGTAGGTGTATATAATGCTGATTTTTTATCTTTAAATAATGCACTCGGTAATGGTGTACTATTATTAATATTATTAATATTATTAATATTATTTAAATTATTAATATTAGTTTGATTAGTTCTTGTATTTGAACTATTTGAACTACTAGTTGTATATGTTAAATTAAATGTTGGACTTGGTAATGTTATATTCATATTATCATTATTATTTTTACTTTTATTAATTTCATTATTAATTTTATATTTCCTTTGAATTTGTTCAATATTTTGATTTGAATTTAATATATTTAAATTATCATTTTTTTCATCGGATCCATTTGTCCCTTTACTATTTGATGATATTGTAACTGATTTATTAGATGATTCTCCAGCTGTTATAGTTGATACATCTGATAAATTTCGATTATCAATATTTGGAATTTTCAAACTTAATGTTGGTCTCTTTAAACTATTATTTTCTTTTAATTTAGATCTTTTTAATGCTGATGATGAATGATATGGTGTAACATTAGCACTAGGATTCGTAGTAAATGGATGTTTTTGTATATCAATTTCTGGAGTTTTAGGATCTAAAGGTGATGAATAGATATATGATGGGGAATTATTACTATTTGAAATTTTACTTCTTTTACTTTGTTTATTATCAAATGATTTATTATGTCGTTTTTTATTATTATTTGATTTATTTCCTTTCTTTCTATTCTTTAGTTTATCATATCTATCATTAGTATTACTATCATCACCTTCATTATCATTGTTACCATTATCTTCTTCTTCTTCTTTATCATCATTACCCTCGTCGTCATCGTTGTCGTCGTTGTCGTCGTTGTCGTCTTCATCATCATCCTCCTCCTCGTCATCATCATCATCATCATCATCATCATCATCATCATCATCATAATCCTCACTGTTATCAGTTCCATTTCTATTATTATTATTATCAAAATTTGTTGAATTTATTACATCACTTTTAGATCTAAAATGATTTTTAGAATTTCGATTCATTGAATCGGAGTAATTGAAAAGTCCATTTAAAGAACTAGAATATTTATGGATGTTATTACTATTATTATTACTATTATTATTATGTTTTAATAAATTACTATTTAAAATTCTACTTTTTAATTCATAATTACCATAATCTTTCGGAAGTTTTGATTCATATAAATTATTTTGATTATTTATAAATTTTTGCAGGATATCTTCTGTTTTATCTGATGAATATTGATATATTTTATGATTTCTTCCAATGATTATAACTGAAATATCAACTTCACATAAAACTGCTAATTCATGCGCCTTCTTAAACAATCCAGCTTTTCTTTTAGTAAATGTAACTGTTCTATTTCTATCATTTTTTAAAGGTTGGATCTCAATTTTTCTTCTCCCCATATTTGATTGATTCCAATTGATGATGGACTAAGAATTGTTGTGATTTGCAAATGTCTAATAGAGGTAGATCATACAACAATAACAGAGAAAGCGGTTAAATAAAACGATAAAACGACAAAATGGGTAAATTCTAAATTTGGCAACATTTCCAGCTTTTTTCTTTTTTCTTGTTAAACGGGGAGCGCAAAAAAATAAGAAAAAAATTAAGAAAATTAAGAAAATTAAGAAAATTAATACTAACTGAATAATAAATTTTAATAGCTGGCAATTCGCTCAGCCTTTGTTTGGAAATCAAATCACACACAATTTTTACTTCAAATGCTCAGCTTATCTTATTTTTACGTTTGATAATCATGTAATATATGATATATCCATTTTGATGACATTATTAGTTGAAGGACATCATGTCTGATGGTAAGGCCTTTGCCGTAGACGTACCCATAACGGATCTCGATGAAAATATAGACGATTTCCATTTTGAAGAAGTAGATAATAATCATGATGATGATGATCATGATGATGATGATCATGATCATCATATTGATAATGACAATGATAACGTCTCAATTGATTTAAGTAATTTAGACTTTGGATCAAATAGATCAAATATTTTCCAAAAAGGTGTTTCTAAAATTTCAAATTTATTTAAATCCAATAATAAGAATAAATATATCTCAAGAAATGGTGATTATTCAGATGATATTGAATTAATTAATAGAAATATTGATAATGATAGTAATGAATTTTATGATTTTGATAGTGATAATTATAGTTCATTTCAATTTAAGAATAGGAATAAATGTTTAAAATTTTTAAATGCTTTATCACATTCAAAATTATTTATTTATTTATTATTATTTATTGTAATAATATTATTAGTTGTTTTAATTGTAATAATTGCACATTTCAAGAAAACATCAAATAAATCATCAAATGATTTCTTATCAAATTCAAATTTAATATCCACGACAGCAACAACAACAACAACAATAGTTTTAACAATTGGTGGTTTACATCCTCATTTTATATCATTCAATAAAATGCCATTTTTAACAAATTTATTAAATTCTTCAAGTACAGTTTTCACACCTTTTATGATTCCAAATAATCCATCATCAAAATTAACTAATTTATGGTCTATTTCAACAGGTTTATACCCTGCAGAGAATGGTATAATTGGTGATTCATTTTTTGATGTTGAACTAAATGAAGAATTCTCAATCAAAAATGATGATGATGATGATGATGATGATGATGATGATGATGATGATGATGATAATGATAAGAAAAAGAAAAAGAAAAAGAATAAGAATAAGAATAAGAAGAAGAAGAGTAAGAATTTCAGAAATTCAAAATGGTGGCTTGGTGAACCAATTTGGGAAACTGCTTTAAAGAACAATTTAAATGTTGCATCATTTAATTGGCCAGGCGTTAACTTAGTTAATGATGGTGATAATGATACCAATAAAAATGAACAAAAATTGAAACCCAATTTAGTTAAGTCATTCAAAGGATCTGAAGAATTAAATAAAGAATTAAAAGAATTTGAAAAAATATTTTCGAAAAAATTCAAAAATAAAAATAAGAATAAAAAGTCAAAGAATAATCAAATACCAAGTTTAATTCTCTCATATATTTCACGATTATCAAAAGTTATTGAAGATCATGGTATATCTGGTAAAAAATTTGAAAATGAACTTTTAGAAGTTGATAATTTTATAAGTTCAATTTATCAATTATTAACTAATTTAAATATATTAGATCAAACAAATTTATTAATTTTATCCGATGGTGGTTATATACCTATTGGATCATCTAAAACAAGTGATAGAATTTTATATTTAGATGAATTAATTAATATAAATAAAATTGAACACATTGAAGGATTCCCAATTGTTGGTATAAGTCCAATAATTGAATTTTCAATTGATGAATTAGTTAAAGAAATGAAAGATAAATTAAATAATCATAAACTAAAAGATCATTTTGAAATTTTTGAAGTTAATGATGAAATTTCAAAATTGATTTATGGTGGAATTGAAATTAATAGAATTAGTCCAATTTTAATTATACCAAAAGCAGGTTATACATTACGTACAAAGAATGAAATAAATAAATTAGAGGATGATTGTGATGATTTTATAAATGGTTTTAAAAATGATGAAGTTTTATCAAGAAGTGTATTTATTGGAACAGGTCCAGTTTTTACTAATTTTTATGATAATAATAACAATGATATTAATTATATTTTAAAACCTTTTAATAATGTTGAAGTTTATAATATAATAAGTCAATGTTTGAACATTACTAATGATAGTATATTAAATGAAAAGAATTTAATTAATTCCAATTGGAAAGATGCTAAAACATATCCTGGTGTTGAATTTAATATTTCAATTATTGATGAGTTATCGTTTATTGAAGAACGATTTGGATTTGAGGAAGAATTGATTATAATTGATCCAATTTCAGAGGAAGTTGATAGTGATAAAGAAGAAGGACAAGATAGTACAGATGATATATCTAATCCTATAGACAATATTACTGAAATTGAACCAATTTCGGTGGAAGTTGATGCTGCTAAAGAAGAAGCAGAAAAGGAAAAGGAGAAGGAGCAAGCCGGTGAAGATGATATATCTAATCCTGTAGATAATATTACCGATGAAACAGATCAAGGTTATGAGAATTATGAAGATAATGGAGGATACGATGATTTCAATGATGATTTTAACGATGATAGTAATGAAGTAGAACTCCCTGGAGAAGAACAGTCATCTAGTGATGCATCAAAACATCACAATTTCTGGGACAAAATAACGGAAAGCTTGGAAGATCTCGTTGATGATTTAGAGGACATGTTGAAACATTCAGAGGAAAAGGAAGATTAGAAATGTTTTCAATTTAAATTTAAAAGAGTCTCAAATTTTTTCCTTCTCCTCGCAATAAATTTTTATGTGAATGAACGGGGTTTATCAATTTATGTAATTACTGTGTACTCTTGTTTATCTGTTTATTTACTTTATTAAGGTATATATAATTGATGTATATTTGATATTAAGTAAGACGATGGATTTTATTAACCAAATACAAAAGGTGACACCAAATAACGGCATATCAAAGAGATCACAAGACCAATTGATTAATGATGGAAGAGATCAATTGAATTTGATATTAGAAAATGATAAGAGAAATTTAACAATTGGATTTGATGAGATGAAGAATAATATGCTTCAAATTCATGAATCTGCACAACGATTGAATCGATTAAATAGATATAATCAATCGACAAATAAGTTTGATAAGATTAAAAAAGATATAAATGAATTTTTGGAACGTCAATTTATAGAATTTAAATATGATGAAGGAATTGAAATTCTAAATGATTTCCCATTATGTAAGTTTTTCAGTGAAACATTTAACAAATTTCAAGAAATCAATTCAATTTTATATCCAATTTTTAACAATTGTAAAAAAATGAAAATAAATAAATATAATCAAAAGAGAGTAATAGTTTCAAGTATTGATTATCCAATTAGTGAGTTAGAAATTGAATTTTTCAAACAATTTAGTAATAAATTTGGTAATTATAATGGACATATGGAAACATTATTTAAAAAAGATAATAATTCTACAATATTA
The DNA here is from genome assembly GCA_030570435.1 of Pichia ethanolica. Taxonomy (NCBI): domain Eukaryota; kingdom Fungi; phylum Ascomycota; class Pichiomycetes; order Pichiales; family Pichiaceae; genus Pichia; species Pichia ethanolica. Next base: position 47,611 of record JAJLVP010000295.1, on the reverse strand, counting down.
AATAGTTCAATTTTAAGATTATCCAATAGTTTAAAATTAATTTATTTAAAAGACATTAGTGATTCTGATTATGAGAATGAAATTTTGAAAATTAGTGAATTTTATGATTTATGTTATCTTTTAGAACAAGTCAATTTAAATTGTAATTTAATTGAAGTTTTCAATAAATGTCATGATTTTGCATTAAAATTTATGAATGATGAGATATTTACTAATGATAATTATGATAATATATTTAAAGATATTGAATTTATTGAAACTCAAGATTTATTAATTAATAAACGAATATCTGAATATTTATCAATTGATGATGATATTAAATTTTTTAATGATGAATTAATTTTTAATAATTTTTATAATAATCAAATTGAATATTTTATTAAAATAACTGAATTTTTTTTTAAAAAATTTGTTAATGAAACAAAAGATATTGAAAATAATATTGAAATTGAAAAAATTAAAAATTTTAAACAATTAGAATTAAAGATTAAGAATAAATTAAATATATCAATTTTTCAAATTGTAATTGATAAAATAATTAAGGAATTTTTTGAATCTATTGAAAAACCTAATGAGGATAAATTAAAGGAAATGATTAAATTTTTTAATAAATTAATTAATTTTTTAATTGATTATGATAAGATTGATAAATTTTTCAAGATTGAATATTTTAATAAGAAAATTGAAGAAGATTTAAATAAATATTGGAATTCAATTGGATTTAAAAGGGATATTTGTAGACATTTTGTTTATTATTTAGATTACAAATTGAAAAATATTGTTAAATTTAAGAATAGGAATAAAATTGAGAATGAAATAAATAAATTAATTAAAAGTATTGAAATTATTTTAAATAAATTTAATTTAAATAAACAAATTTTATTTAGGAAACTTTATTTAAATCAATTTATTCAAAGGATGATTAATTCATTATTTAATTGTAATTTTACATTATTTATAAATATTTGTGATTGTGAAAAGGATATAATTTTAAAATTAGATGAAATTTTTAAAAAATTTAATTTTGAGGATAAATTAATTAAATCATATAATGAATTTAATAAATCATTTAATAATTTTAAAGAATTTAAAGAGATAAATAATATTAATGATAATGATAAATTTTCAATTATTGGATTACCAAATGAATTTAATTTAAATAATGAAGTTAATCAAGAGGATAAAATTTTAATACCTAAAGAAATTAATAAATTAATTAAAGAATATATTAAATTTATTAGGAATAAATTTAAAAAAGAATTTAAAACTGAAAATAAAATTGGATTTAAATTAAGTTATTTAAATTCTAAGATGATTTTAAAATTTGAATTAAATAATAATGAAGAAATTGAAATTAATTGTAATTTTTATCAAGGTTTAATATTAAATTTATTTAATGAAATTGATGAATTAAAAGAAATTGAAATTTGTGAAAAGCTTAAATTAGATTTTGACATTGTTTTAAAAAATTTAAAAATTTTAAATGATGAAAAGAATTTTTCAATTTTAATTAAAAATGGTGATAAATGGATGACTAATTCTGAATTAAAAATTACTGAAAGGCTTAAAAATTCTAATAATGTAATTAATATTAAGAGATGATTAATCTATATATATATAAAGAAAGGTAAAAATGTATGATTATATAAATCAATAATAGTATAGAAAAGGTAAATAAATAACTAAGTAAATAAGTAAGTAAGTAAATTAATTATTAATTAATAAAATTTGACGACATGAATGCATAAATAAACGTAATGTACCTGTAATTAAAATAAAATAAAGTGAAATGAAATGAAATGAATTAAAATATAATAAGTAAAGAATTAAGCAGAATGAACACGATTTTTTTTTGATTTAACAATCCAACTAAATAAACCTTTTTTATGATGATTATGATGATTGTGATGATTTGAATTATTATTATTATTGTTATTATTATTTTCTTTATTATTTTCAATTTTATTATTAGTTTCATTAATGTCTAAATTTTTAATATTTAAATCATTGATTTCAATCATTGGGCCTGGTTCACCTAAATAATCTTGAGTTAAAGTTATATCTTCATTTAAAGTTGAGTCATTGATATTATTATTATTTAGTATATTATTTGATTTTTTTGATAAATTACTCAATACTGAAGATTTCCTTTTATGATGAGATATTTTTTTAGATAACATTGAAAATAAAGAATTTGAACGTTCATGTTTTGATTTAATTTTTAGTAAATTATTATTTGAAATATTTGAATTATTTGATAAAGTTGAACAAGGATTTGATATTAAAGAAGATTTACTTTTGTTTTCTAAATTAAAAGTTGAATCTGATTTACTATTATTGTTGATTATATTATTATTATTATTATTATTATTATTATTAATATTAATATTAATATTATTGTCTTCATTTATTAAATCTTCTAAGAAATTATTCTTTTGATGGAAATCATCAGGTAAATCATATTGTAAAGATTGATATTGAAATGGAGATTTAATAATTGGTTTAATTGGAGACATTGAAATTGAATTTGATAATCTATTACTATTAATACTATTATTATTATTATTATTAATTATATAATTATTTTTTGGAGTTGAAGGTGCTAAATTATAATAAGATTGATATCTAACTTTACCTTTTAAACTTGAAATTGAAGAAGTATTTAAATTTGAGAAAGGATTTGAATTTGAATTAATTGAATTTGATGATGAATTATTTGAATTTTTAGTTGGAATTGAAGTTAATGAATTATTTAAATTTTTTGACATTAATAATGAATTAACTTCGAATTGATTACTTGAAAAAGTTGATGATGGTAAGATATTATCATAACTATCCTCTTCATCTGTATCTTGATTAGAGTTATTATTATTAGAATTAGAATTATTATTATTAATATTATTATCGTCTAAATCAAAAGTTGTATTTTCTTCAGTAATTTCTTCAACTATAATTACATCATTTTTCTTTGGAGAGCATAGTAATGAGTGTTTTGGTAAATGAACTAAATTTTCAGATAAATTATTATTAAGATTATTAAGATTATTAGTGGTATTATTAATGGTATTGTTAAATGATTTTTTAATAAATTTTGAATTTTGAATTAAATTTGGTGTTAAATTTGGTAATGAATTTGATAAAGAAGGATTATTAATATCATCTAAATTAATAATTGCATCTGGTATATTTGAATTTGGTGATATAAATTTTGTTTCCTCTGTTAAATAAAGATTAATTTTATTAGAGTTATTAGAGTTATAATTATTATTATTTGTATTTGAATCTATTAAATTGATTAAATTTGATTTGATTGGAGATGAAGGTAAAGATTTTGATGTGTTAAATTTATTATTACTATTATTATTATTAATACTAATATTATTATTTAAATCTAAAGGTTGTAAGAATGAACTTGAATCGAAATCACCAGATATTGCAGCTGATCTTCTATGTTTATGACCTCTTTTAATTGGTGGTTTTAAAGATATATCTATTGGATCAGCTAATGATAATGATAAAGACATTGGATTGTTATTGTTATTATTATTATTGTTATTATTATTATTATTAATATTATTATTATTATTATTATTATTATTATTATTATTATTATTATTATTATTTGATATTGGAGGTGAAGTTAGGGATATAGTTGGATTTGAAATCATTGATATATTAAGTATATAAAATTAATAAACCAAATAAGATCAAATGAGCCAATAAAATGAAGCAAAAATAGATGAAAGGAATGATTAAAGTTGGATAGTAGGTAATTAATTAATTAATTAATTACTTAATTAATTAACAATGTAATTAGTTATGTATTTCAAGGGTATCTAGTAAACTTGTTATCTATAAAAGATATATAAATATAAATATATAAATATACAAACAAACACACAAAGATATAAACAAAGATATAAACAAAGATATATATCGAATGTGCAAACACACAATAAAAATTAACAAGTGAGAGAAAAAAAAAAGCAAAAAAAAAAACAATATTAATTAATTAATTAATTAATCAATTGTGAAGTCCCGGTTATTTCCTGTTGTGGTGATGAATGTGTAACATGCTCTTGCTGAGTTCACTGAGCAGGTCTTTGCTCTTGTTGTTGTTGTTGTTGTTGTTCACCAGGGTGAAGTTGTTGGTGTTGTCGGTGACACTAATGTTATCACTACCACTGCTGTTATCACTGTACACCTGAGCACTCAATTTACTGCGTTGGAAATTTGCATTTAACGTGTTCTGCACTTCATTGTTGTTGAATTTGTTGACTGGTCGGTATATCCAGTCACCATCGTTAATAATGTTTTGATTACTCCTGCGTCTGTTAAATGTGTGTTCTCCACTCATTGTATTGTATTGTAATGTATTGTAATGTAATGTAATGTGTGTTTTTAGGAAGAGAAAAAGTGTTGATGTTTTCAGAGGGCAAATTTATCGTATAATTAAAATATCGTATAACGTATAATTAAAAATGTTACAATTTATTATACGAGGTTACGTAATCAATATATATATATATATATATATAAATGAAATAATCCACGTAACTCACTCACGTGACTCACTCACGTGAGTAAGTAAGTGATCACGTGTGACACTCCGAGCAGCGCCGATCGACGTGGGCGTGCTCGGGGTCTGATCTTTAAAATCTTTAAACGCTTTAAACACTTTATCTTCGCTTAACTTGCTCTCTGCAGAGATAAGAAAATAGGAAAACAAAGGGATTTGAACTGATGTGGTCATTTAATTTATTATTTATTGCTCTATATTGTAGTCTATTGTCTATTGTCTATTTGCATTGCATTCTATTTAACATATCCTTAACTTTATCTTTGTCACTATCTTTTCTTACACTTCATTACAAATAATGTCAACAGTTAATAATTCTTATCTTATACCAAATACCATAACTTACGACCCAACAATAGATCCTGATAATATGTCTCAATATTTACCAAAAGATTATAAAGTATCTGCAGTTTACAAAAAATTAGAAAATAACGATAATATAGATAATAATAACGATAATAATAACGATAATAATAATGAAGATACACGTTCTTTACCAAAATATTTAGAAGCTATTACTGATACTAATATTAATGATCCTTCTCCACCTTATGAACAATTCCAAATAGATAATAATAATAATAATAATAACTCTGATAACATTAAATGTAAAAAGAATAAAAAATTATTCAAAATATTTATTCATTTATTAATATTTTTCATTGTTCTTGTATCAATTCAATTAATGTTTAATCCTTTTAATTGTGGAGGTAATTATAATAATGATAATAATGATAATTATAATATGAATAATGAAAATATGATGGATAATATCGATATGAATAATATTGATATGAATGAAATGATGAATAATATGGATAATAATAATAATAATAATAATATGATGGATATGATGAATTAACTACTTACTATATATATAATATATATATATATATATATATAATTAAATAAATACTTATTTTTATATAATAAATAATTAAAATTTACCTAGTCATTTAGTTTCACTATCTTTTAAATATTGTAAATGAAATTCAACATGTTGTTTAATAAATGATGAAACAAAATAATAACTATGATCATAATTTTTAACAATTTGTAAATCAATTTTACCATCTAATTTTGTACCTTTTGAAGCTTCAATTAAATTATCATATTTTAATTGATGATCTCTAACTTCGAAAACATCTTTATCACCAACATGAATTAAAATTTTTTCATTAATTTTAATTGATTTATTACCGGGATAATCTTTAATTAAATAACATGGATCATAATTTAACCATTCATTTTTATTTTCATTACCTAAATAATTACCAAAACATTTTTCACCCCATGGTACAATACTTGGATTACAAATTGGTGCAAATGCTGAACATGATTTAAATCTATTTGGATTACGTAAATAAAACATTAAAGATCCATAACCACCCATTGAATGACCAGTAATTGAAATATTATTAATTGAATCAATTTTTGGAAATTCTTTATTAATTAATGGTAATAATTCATTTAAAATATATGAATACATTAAATAATTTTTATTCCATGGTTCTTTAATTGAATCAACATAAAATCCTGCACTTAATCCAAAATCCCAATCTTTATCTTCACCTTCAATTCCGGCACCTCTTGGTGATGTATCAGGGAAAATAATTGCAATTCCATAAATTTCTGCAAAATATTGAATAAATGATTTCTCTGATGGATTTTGTGGTGTACATGTTAAACCTGATAAAAACATTATAACTGGTAATTTATCTTTACATGTTTTATAAATTGATGGTAAAAAAATATTAACATCCATTGGTGTTTTAGTTATTTTAGATTCATGTTGAAGTTTTAATAATTCTCCACCATATAATTCATTAGTATCTTTAACTTTAAATTCACTCATTCTTGTTTAGTTAATTAGAAATGAAGAAAATAAATTAGTTAATTGAAGTAAAAGAAAAGGACATGTTTAAAGTTATAAATCAACCTTTATTTATTCAATTCTTTTAATTTTAATTAAATTAATTTGATGCTCTTAGAATTGCCTAATTAGGAATACAAACCCGCGGTCACGTGCAACGGATTTTAAATTCATTAAAATTAATTATTATTATTAATTGATTATTTTTTACTATTTCGGTGTATGAAATTATTATTGTATGGTGATTTGTGATTTACACACATTTTCACCCTTTTTTATAAGTTAATTTGACACTTTCTATTTCATTTTTTTTTACTCTTCCTTTCCATTGTTTCATATTAACAACAATGTCTTTTATCAAATCAATCGTCAATAAGAAAATACTCAGCAATGGTTTGAAATTCAATTCACCATTGAAAAGATTTTATCATTCAAATAATTATCATAATACTTATAATAAAAAACTAAATATTGGTTTACTTACAATTTCTTCGGTTATTGCAACAAATTTAATTTATAATAATTATTTTAATGAAAATAATATTAAATTAGATTCAAATATTAATAACAATGATATTTCACTTGTTAAAAATTTAGATCCAATTCCAATTAAAATTTCAAATCCATTATTAACAGATTTTGAATTAGTAGGTTATGGTATTAGAGAAGTTTCATTTTTAAAATTTCAAGTTTATATGTTAGGTTTATATATTGCAAAAGATGATTTAAATAAAATTCCCGAAATTTTAAATTCAAAATTTATTGATAATTTCTTTGAAGATATTAATAAAACTGAATCAATTAATAATCATAAAGAAAATTTATTAAATGCTTTAAATAATCCAAAAATTTCAAATATTTTAATTAAAAATTTATTATCAAGTGGTGTTAGATTTACAGCTAGAATTTGTGCAATTAGAAATACAGATTTAAGTCATTTAAGGGATGGATTTATTAGAACAATTAAGAATAATCCAAATTTTAAAATTTATATGAATTCAGATAATGAATTTGAAAAAGATAGAATTTCTAAAGGTTTAGATGATTTAAGGGATGTTTTCAATTCAGTTAAAATGAATGCAAAGAAAAATTCATTGGTTTTCATGGAAATTGATGAAAATCAATTTATAAGAGTTACAGTTGAGACAATTTCAAATAATAATAAAAGTGATAGTAGCAATAAAAGAAATAATCCAGTTTTATTAGGTATTGTTAAAGAACCTTTGATTACTGAATTATTATTTGAAAGTTATGCAGGTGCTGAAAAGCCATTGATTAAATCAGTTCAATCTTTAACAGCTGAAAATTTAGTTAAATTGATAAATTAGATATATTTAATATTTAATATGTAAAAATTTCACTGCATTTATATTTCTGCTATTATTGAATTATCGGCTTGTTTCTTGGTAGTTTTGCGATTTTGTTTATATAATATAATATATTGATATATTATGCCTTTCTGTGAAACTAAAGTTATAGTAATAATGAATCATAATAAATTGACTCACATGTTTTACACCAATAAGTAATTAACATACTGCACTCTGCGTATTTTCTGTTGGATTAGCTGTTAATTAACAACAAATGTTTAAATAAGCGATAGCGGTAATTAAATAAATAAAAAATTAAATAATTAAATAATTCAATAATTAAAGGGAGCTCAACGTTTATTTCTTCTTCTTCTATACATCAATTATTCTTTCCGTACATGTACTCTACATGAACTCTACATATTCATACAAGTATTCCTCTATACTTGATCTTTGTCAAAAGTTAAGTTCACTTGTCCAGGAATAATGGATCAAACTAATCCTCAAATCACAGATGATTCAAATCCGGATAGAGATTTATCAATTGATAAATCTACTAAGATCAGAAAAAGTAGAAGGAAACATATCAATTCAAAGAATGGTTGCACAAGTTGTAAACAACGTAGAATTAAATGTGATGAAACATTACCAATTTGTTCATATTGTCAAAAGAAAAATATTGAATGTTCATATTTAACAATGACACCATTTCAAATTTATCAAATTGAAAAAGACCATGGTTTTGCAAATTTTAAATTTGATAATTTTAATAATGGTTTTAATAATAATAATTATTCAACTCCAGTTAATTTAAATAATGATTCAATTTTAAATGATAATTCAATTTATCAAGCTCATGAAATTGAAAGTTTCTTTTTACCTTCTTCAATGGGTACCAAAATGTCTTATAATAATAAAATTGATAATAATCTTAATAATATTAATATTAATTATAATAAAACTATTGTTAATTCTCAAATAGAAAGAAAGATTATTTCATTATCTCCAAATTCTAGAATTTCAAATAGATCATTTTCAATTAACAATAATATAATTATTGATTTATTAAAAAATATTGACAGAGATTCAAGTTATACATTAAAATTCTTAATGAGTAGAGATTTTGAATCATTAACAAAACTTTTAAGTGGTAAAAAATTAGATGCAGTTTTAAAATTTTATTTTTTACAAACTTTAAGTATTTATTCAATTTTTGATAAATTATTAAGAAAATCTTTATTCTTATTAGCAATGGATATTTATAAAAATATATTATTAAAACAACCAATTTTACCAATGATTAATTATAAATTTAAATTATTAATCTCTAAAACTTGTGAAAATTATTCAATTGAAAATATTGATGAAATTACAAATATAATTAAAAATGAATATTTACCAAATTTTAATAATTTCTCAACTGCAAATGTAAATTTATGTTATGGTTGCTTTTTAGTCTTAAATGATTGTATGAATTATCATTTTAAAAATGGCTTAAAATTTGATATGTCATTAGAAGATGGTAATAATTCAATTAATTTAGTTGGTATATTTATAACAGGTTTTTATTCTTTAGTTATGGAAAGATCAAAAGCTGAAATTTTAATGTCAGGTACAAATATTTTAGCTGCTCATTTAATTGATAAATTTAAAAGACTTTTAATTAAAAATTATGATTCAAAAATTTTTGATGATTTTAGATTAATAGTTGAAAAAATATCAAATAAATTTACAATTACAACCAATAATAATAATAATAATAATAATAATAATAATAATAATATTAGTTATAATGTTAATTATGAAAATTTAAAATTATTTTGTGCAAAACATTCTAAATTATTATCATTAAATATTCATCAAAATTCATTAATTGGATATAATGTTGGATATTTAATTAGACTTTTAAATTCATTTCAATCAATTGTACCATTTGATATTTGTAATTTATCACCAAATTTTATTGAAATTTTTAATCATAGGGAAAATGAAATTATTGTTTATTTATTATATTTTACATTAAGTTTTATATTAGATTCAATTATACCTGGTATGCCAGCAGAATTAACAAATGGATTTCAAGGTACTGGATGGCATATGCTTGATTTATTTGAATTTAAAAAATTAATTCAAATTTTAAAATTAATCAATAATAAAGTATTAAAATTAATTGGAATTTATTTAATTAGAACTGCTGCATTTATTAAAGCTAAAAATATGTATTATAAAAAAATCTTAGTTAATTTTTCACTTGATAATATATTAGATGAAAATAATGAATTATCAATTAATCAAAGATATTTAAAATTATTAAATTTAAAAGATAATAATATTGTAGATGAAATTCAAGTTAAATCATTTTTATTAGATAAAGGACTTTTCTTTAAAAAATGGAATTATCCAAATACTAAAAACTTTAAACCAACTAGAAATGATAGAGTTTCAGATATTAAAATAATGAATTATTTTAAAACTGATGATGAATTAATTGATGATTTTTTTAAAACAAATACAGGATTTTTTAGTCAAGATTATGATTGTTCAATTGATTCAATATATGATAATGAGATTGCAAAAGAGGCAACATTTACTGATGGTTTTCAAATGAAAATGATCTGGAAACTTATAACTTATATTCGTATAAATAATTTGTAATATTATATACTAAATAGATCTATTAAAATATTTTAGAGCTATTTCCAGATCGGGAAATGTATCCGATATCCGAGCTCTAAGCGGGGAGGCTTTATTTTACGAGGCTCAAATTTGAAAACTCAAATATGAAAATCTTTCTTTTTTCTTTCTTTTTTCTTTCTTTTTTCTTTCATTTTCTTCTTCCCCCTCCACCATTTTTCTTTTATTGGAAGGGCAAACCGCGAATTAAAGATCAATGAAAAACCAATTAGAAATTAGCTCGAGATTCAACTTTTGTGTTGCCAAGAATGGAAGCCAAGAGAGACTAATTAGGATGAAAATTTTTTCTATAATTTAAACCGTTTGCATTTATTTATAAATGAACAATGACAGCTCAAAATATTAATATAATGTAAATTTATCTAAAATTTAATTAGATTTTCATTAGATTTCATTATTTTGATTGATCTGCTGCTAATTAAAAATGAATGAAAATATTATAGAAAATAATACTGATGATATAGATGATAATAATTTAGATAATAATGAAACATTTCTTAAAATTAAAAAAAATAGAAGAAAACATTTTAATTCAAAGAATGGTTGTACGAATTGTAAACAACGTAAAATTAAGTGTGATGAAACATTACCAATTTGTTCATTTTGTGAAAAAAAAGGTATTAAATGTTCTTATTTAACAATGACACCATTTCAAATTCATCAAATTGAAAAAGATCATGGCTCAAAAAATAATGATTTAATTGAAGATTTTAATAATGGATTTAATTATAATATTTATTCAACTCCAGTTAATTTAAATAATGATTCAATTTTAAATGATAATTCTGTCTATCAAGCTCATGAAATTGAAAGTTTCTTTTTACCCACTTCAATGACTAATAAACCTAAATTATATTTATCTCCAAATGCTTTAACTAAAAATTTAATTAATAATAATACTAACTATAATAATATTTTCATAAATAATGATTATAAATTTTTACCACCTCTTAGTTTATCATCAAATGCTAAAATATCAAATAGATCATTTAAAATCAATCATGATATTATAATTGAAGAATTTGAAAATCTCGATAAACAGTCGATTAATGTTTTACGTTTTTTACTTAGTGGAGATTTTAAATCACTAAATAAATTATTAAATGGTAAAAGATTAGATGGTATATTGAAAGCACATTTTTTAGAAACTCTAAGTATTTATTCAATTTTTGATAAATTATTAAGAAAATCTTTATTCTTATTGGCAATGGATATTTATAAAAATATATTATTAAAACAACCAATTTTACCAATGATTAATTATAAATTTAAATTATTAATTTCTAAAACTTGTGAAAATTATTCAATGAAATATATTGATGAAATTACAAATTTAATTAAAAATGAATATTTACCAAATTTTAATGATTTCTCAATAGCAGATGTAAACCTCTTTTATGGTTGCTTTTCACTTTTAAATGATTGTATGAATTACCACTTTAAAAGTGGTTTAAAATTCGATATGACATTAGAAGATGGTAATAATTCAATAAGTCCCATTGGAATTTTTGTAACTGGATTTTATTCTTTAGTTATGGAAAGATCAAAAAATGATAATTTAATTTCAAGCACCAATATTTTAGCTGCTCATTTAATTGATAAATTTAAAAGAATTTTTATTAAAAGTTATGATATGAAAATATTTCATGATTTTTGTTTGGTAATTGAAAAAATTTCACCAAAATTTAATGATGATATTAATTTTGAAAATTTAAAATGCTTTTGTAATAAACATTCAATACTTTTACCATTAAATATTCATCCAAATACTTTAATTGGTTATGATGTTGGATACGTTATTAGACTTTTAAATTCTTATACTTCAATAGTACCTTTTGAATTAGCTAATTTATCACCAAGTTATAAAGATATATTCAAAGGTAGAGAAAATGAAATTATAGTTTACTTAGCATATTATACATTAACTTATATTTTGGATGCTATAATTCCAGGTATGTCAGCAGCAATAACCAATGGATTTGAAGGTCCAGGTTGGCATATGATTGATATATATGATGTTAAAAATTTAGTTGAAATGTTAAAATTAGTTGAAAATAAATCTTTACAACTGACTGGAATTTATTTAATCAGAACTGCTGCATTTTTCAAAAATCAAAGACATTATTATCAAAATTATTCAAAAACAATTTCACTTGATAAAATATTGGAGGAAGATGAAGATTTATCAATTAATCAAAGATATTTGCATATATTAAAATTAAAAGATAATGGAATAATGGACGAATCTCCTGTTAAGATCTTTTCATTAAAGAAGGGTAGTTTCATCAGGAAATGGAATTATCCTAATATCAATGATTTGAAACCACCTCGAGATTTTAAAGTTGCAGAAAATAAAATTGTTAAATTCTTTAATGATGATGATGAATTAATTGAAGATTTCTTTAAAACAAACACTGGATTTTTCAGTCAAGATTATGATTGTTCAGCTGATTTAATTAGCAATGATGACCTTGCTAAAGAGTCATCTTTTGTGGATGAATTTCAAATGCAATTATTATGGAAGCTTACTATGTATGTACGTATAAATAATTTATAATTTATAATATTAGAATGAACGATACCAAGAATTATCATGAAACAAAGGATAAAAAAGGATGAAAAGTAAACTGTTTAAATTTATGTAAATGAATCAACTGTAAATCTAAATGATATGCAGTATAAAGTGAAAACCACAATTTTTCTAGGGTTTTCGTTTGTTGTAGTATTTGGAATGTAAAATGTTTTGTTTTTTTAATATGTATTGATTATCATTGGATCTTATAATAAAGATAAAAGCTAGTATTTGGGATTGCTGTGTAAAAATTAAGTTGCTATCAAAGTATTAGTATATTTTTTCTTTATGCTTTCGTTACACGTCCCTTAATGAGCCACTTTTCATTAATTCAAATATTCTATATCAGTAACACTGCCTTTTGTCAAATATACAACTAACGAAACAAAAAATGAATATAAAATTTCATTAAAAATTTTACCGTTTTCATGTTTTTCAATATAATTAAATTGATTCTACAGTTTGGAATAAAAAGAGATTGGTAATAAGCCGATTCTTTCTTTTTTACGATACACGGGACAGTAGAAAGTACTATCTAAGAAAAAAAAAAGATTGGTATATTTCTTTACTAATAATTTAACTCTATAATATTCTAACTCTATAAGGTTTTATAAATTGTTCATACGTATATATGTTGCAAGTTTCCATAATATTTTCAATTGGAATCCATCATTAAATGTTGCTCCTTTAGCAATATCATTATCACTAGATAAGTCAGCTGAACAATCATAATCTTGACTGAAAAATCCAGTATTTGTTTTAAAGAAATTTTCAATTAATTCATCATCATTATTGAAATTATTAATTATTTTATTATCTGCAACTTTAAAATTTCTAGGTGGTTTTAAATCATCAACATTAGGATAATTCCATCTTTTAAAGAAACCACCTTTCTGTAATGAAAAGATCTTAACAGAAGTTTCATCCATGATACCATTTTCCTTTACATGTAAGATATTTAAATATCTTTGATTAATTGATAAATCTTCATCTTCTTCTAAAATTTTATCAAGTGAAAAATTCTTTGAATAATTTTGATAATAATTTCTTTGATTTTTGAAAAATGCAGCAGTTCTGATTAAATAAATTCCGAATAATTTTAATGATTTATCGTTCACCAATTTTAACATTTCAATTAAAATTTTAACATCATATATATCAATCATATGCCAACCTGGACCTTCAAATCCATTGGTTACTGCTGCTGACATACCTGGAATTATAGCATCCAAAATATAAGTTAATGTATAATATGCTAAGTAAACTATAATTTCATTTTCTCTACCTTTGAATATAGCTTTATAACTTGGTGATAAATTAGCTAGTTCAAAAGGTACTATTGAAGTATAAGAATTTAAAAGTCTAATAACGTATCCAACATCATAACCAATTAAAGTATTTGGATGAACATTTGATGGTAATAATTTTGAATGTTTATTACAGAAATATTTTAAATTTTCATAATTAATATCATCATTAAATTTATTTGACATTTTTTCAATTACCAAACAAAAATCATGAAATATTTTCATATCATAATTTTTAATTAAAATTCTTTTAAATTTATCAATTAAATGAGCAGCTAAAATATTTGTACCTGACATTAAAATTTCATTTTTTGATCTTTCCATTACTAAAGAATAAAATCCTGTTATAAAGATACCAACTAAATTAATTGAATTATTACCATCTTCTAATGACATATCAAATTTTAAGCCATTTTTAAAATGATAATTCATGCAATCATTTAAGACTAAAAAGCAACCATAAATTAAATTTACATTAGCTGAAGAGAATTCATTAAATTTTGGTAAATATTCATTTTTAATTATATTTGTAATTTCATCAATATATTTAACTGAATAATTTTCACAATTTTTAGAAATTGATAATTTAATTCTATAATCAGAATGAGGGAAAATTTGTTGTTTTAATAAAATATTTTTATAAATATCCATTGCTAATAAAAAGAAAGATTTTCTTAATAATTTATCAAAAATTGAATAAATACTTAAAATTTGAAAAAAATGACTTTTCAATACACCATCTAATCTTTTACCATTTAATAATTCATATAAAGATTTAAAATCTCTACTCATTAAAAGACCTAAAACACAAATTGAATTTTTATCAAGGGTTTCAAATTCTTCAATTATAACATCATGATTAATTTTAAATGATCTATTTGAAATTTTAGCATTTGATGATAAACTAGTTGTTGATGAATTTTGAAATTTGAAATTATTATAATAATTTTTATTGCTATCATTAATTTTAATATTAATTGTATTTTTATTATCAGTAAAAGATGAAGAAGGTAATTTAATTTTATTAGTCATTGAAGAAGGTAATAATAAACCTTCAATTTCATGAGCTTGATAAACAGAATTATCATTATGAATTGAATCATTACTTAAATTAATTGGAGTATTATGATAATTAATATTATTAAAACCATTATTAAAATTTTCAATTTTATTATATTTTAAACCATGAATTTTTTCAAGTTGATAAATTTGAAAAGGTGTCATTAAAAGGTAAGAACATTGAATACCTTTCTTTTGACAAAATGAACAAATTGGTAAAATTTCATCACATTTAATTTTACGTTGTTTACAATTTGCGCAACCATTTCTTGAATTAACATGTTTTCTTCTATTTTTTTTAATTTTAATAGCAGTTTTACCAACCAATTCTTTATCTTTCAATTCATTTGATGGATTATAATCAATATTAAAATATTCATCATCATCATTATTATTATTATTGTTATTATTATTATTATTATTAATCAAATTGTTTGAATTATCAGTACTATCAGTTGAAGAAGAGAATACGTCAAGTTGATCAGTATTATTGATATTATGAGTCATCTCTGTTTTTGAGTAATCTTGGAAAACTCAGTAATATTAATGAATATAGTAATATAGCAATAATTGAAAGCTGTACTAATTAAATTTGAATATTTTACAAAGAAATCCGAATGGTTTAAGCATTCAAAGAGGGAAAAAATTTTCACCCTAATTAGTATCTTGTTCTAGTCCATTCTTGGCAATTCTCCTTAGAGTGAGAAGGTTTTTAATTTTTGGAGAGAACATTATTCGACACTAAAGCATTGAGTGATTCGCGATTAATCTTGGTAGTTTGTTAAGAATTTCACTGGCTGGTTTCTTTTAGATTTTAGAGCATTGTTCCTTCCCGAAAGGGTAATATTGCCGAAGCTATTCTAATGTTCGTCTAAATTCGAATATCTCACTATATCTCACTATTTATTATTATTTATTATTATATCGAATTGTTCTAACAATGGGTTGCAATCTATTGTTACAAATCTAAGGGTGAACTTGATTTGATTTGATTTGATTTGAAAAAATACCAAGTAGACTGTTCAAATGGTAGAAAGTTGAGCAAGGCTGAGTTTATTGGTTTTTTTTTTATTTAAAAAAAAAATTAAAAAAAGAAAAGAAAAAATCATACTTGGAAGATCTTTATGTAAACTTTTTTAAATTAATTTTTGGCACTACAAATTAACATTATTTTTTGTTACTTAACATATAATATGTTATGTAGTAACTGTTTTATATTATATAGTAACTATTGAATAGATTTAGATTATATATTAGTTGATTAATTAAATGTAAATTTACCGAAATAATTAAATAAGTGTATATATATTATTGAGTGATTTTGATAATAAATTCTATTTGTATGGGATTGTTTATTATGTATCTTTTATAGGAAATATATATTGTATTATTATGGTATTATAAAAAGAAGTTGGATATAAGTTAAGTTATTAACTAAAAGATTAAAATAGTTGATCTAAAAATAAATTTTAACTACTTAATTGAATCTAATGATAGTATAAATAATATATTAATTGATTATATACTAAATTTATTTGTAAAACATGCAGGGTATATAATGGAGAATAACACCAACTAGAGAATTGTCAAAAATGTAAAATAGGCAAGTAATTTTCATCAAAAAACAATGATTTGTCTACATGTGCATCTCTTTTCTTCTTTATAGGCTATTGTTATAGCCCTGTGAGCTTATTTTGTGAGAACACACTCTACGTATTTGCTAAAAGACGACACTATATTGAACACCACTACAGATAGTCCACTGTGAAGGTATAAACTTCAAATTTGAGTTCGTCTTGTGAACAAAGAGCAAATCAGAGGACAAAAACGGAAATTTCCGTTTGTACAGAGAAAAAAAGAGAGAAGGAAAAAAACGTGAAGGAATCAAAGGAAGGAAATCAAACGCATTTGCCCGCTTTTTATGCAATCATCAATCAAGTGCACTAACGCTTGCCCTTTGTTGTGTTGCATGAATATATATAGAGTTTGAAATATGTGTGTCTTTCCCGTGTTTAATTATTAACAATCTTGGTATATGATAGCCCCTATATGACATGGAATCTATTGGTAAGGAACAGAATATCTACTTTCTTTCTTCAAAGGAACTATCACATATTTTAACTGAAGAAAATAAACCATCTACCACCACCACGGTCAATAATAATAATTCGAATGATGATAAAAGTGATAATAATACAACAATCAATAATACTGAAGAATCAGATGGTGAAGATTCAATTAAATTAAAAGCAGAAATACTGAAAAATATTAAAAAGAAAAGGAGGAAACATACAAATTCTAAAAATGGATGTACAATTTGCAAACAACGTAAAATTAAATGTAATGAAATGTTACCAATTTGTTCATATTGTGAAAAGAGAAATTTACCTTGTTCTTATCTTAAATTAACACCATTTCAAGTACATGAATTAATTGAATCAAAAAATAGTTTTAATAATAATAATAATAATAATAATAGTAATAATAATAATAATAGTAATGTTAGTAATAATAGTAATGAGAATTTAACAACTATATATGATTTAAAATATTCATTTGATAAAGGAGGGATAAATCAAGATACTATTAATAACAATACCCATAACAATAGTATATCAGGTTATAATCAGTTTAACAATATTAATAATATAAATAATAATTCTCATATTAATAATAATAATAATAATAATAATAATAATAATAATAATAATAATAATTTATTTTATAAGGCTCATGAAATGGAAGGTTTATTTTTACCACCTTCAATGACTAATAACTCATTAACAATAAATGCACCAATTTATCATCATGAATTTATTAGATTTCAAACAAATTATTATAATGATTTAAATACAATTTCATATCCATTAAATTATTTACCTTTATATTCAAATACTAGAAAATCAAATAAAATTTTTAAAATTTTAAATAATAATGATAAAAATAATAAAATAATTTCATTCTTAGATAAATTTACAAATGAATCAATTTTATTATTAAAATATTTATTTAATGAAGATTTTAAATCATTAGAAAATATTTTATTAGGTAGAGATTTAGATCAAGTTTTAAATGATTATTATTATGAAGTTTTAAATTTAAGTCAATTATTTGATAAATTATTAATGAATTCATTTTTATTATTATCAATGGATTATTATAAAAATATAATTTTAAAGCAAAATATTTTAAATTGTATTAATTATAAATCAAAAATTACAATTGCATGTGAATGTGAAAATTTATCAATTATTTCAATTGATAAAACAACAAATATAATTAAAAATGAATATTTACCAAATTTTAATAATTTTTCATTAGGTGCAGTTAATAGATTCTCTGGTTGCTTTTTAATTTTAAATGATTGTTTAGGTTATCATTTTAAAAGTGGTTTAAAATATGAAATGAATTTAGATGATGGTAAAAATGCTGTTAAATTAGTTGGAATTTTCTTTACAGGTTTATATTCAATTATAATGGAAAGATCAAAAGCAGAAATTTTAATGTCAGGTACAAATATTATATCAGCTCATTTATTTAGAATGTTTAAAAGAATTTTAATTAAAAATTATAATATTAAAATTTTTGAAGAATTTAAAAATTTTGTTGATAAAATTTCAAAACAATTTACAAATAATATTAATTTTGAAAATTTAAAATTATTTTGTGAAAAAAATTTAAAATTATTAATTATTAATTATAATAAAAATTCATTATTAGGTTTTAATAATGATTATTTAGTTAGAATTTTAAATTCATTTCAATCAGTTTTACCATTTGATTTATGTAATTTTAAATTTGAATATAATAATATTTTTAAAAATAGAGAAGATGAAATTATAATTTATTTATTTTATTATACATTATCATATTTATTAAATGAAATTATACCAAGTATTGAAACTGCATCAACTTCATCATTTATTGGTAGAGGTTGGAATATAATTAATTATGATAAAATTGAAAATTTAATTAAATTATTAAATTTAATTAATGATAAAAAATTAAAATTAATTGGAATTTATTTATTAAGAATGGCATCATTTTTTAAAAATAGGAATAAATATTATCATAATTTTTTAATTAATTTTAAAATTGATTCATTATTAGATGAAGATAATGATTTAACAATTGAACAAAGATATTTAAAATTAAAAGATTTTAAGAAAGATGGAATTTTAAAAGAAAATCAAATTAGTTCATTTTCATTTAATAAAGGTCATTTTATTAAAAAAATGAATTATCCACATAGTAGACAAAATAATTTAAAAATTGAACTAAATGATGATATTAATGATAATAATAAGTCAATTGAAGATTATTTTAATAATGATGATGATTTACTAATAAAAGATTTTTTCGATAATAATAATGGTTTTTTCAGTCTTGATTATGATACTACTAATGACTTAAGTGATGATAAATCAATTGCTAAAGAAATTACATTTGTTGATGGATTTCAAGTTAAAATCTTATGGAAACTAGCAACATATATAAGGACAAATAATCTTTAGATCTTTATATATTATATTCAAATTTCAAATTTTATACCACTAAATAAATATGTTGAATCTTTAATGGAATTAAATGGGGGGTGGGGAACAAACCAGTTTTAAACTGTACATATATAAAGATATTTATAAAATTTACAATACTAAATATCTGATTTTTTTTTTTATAAATTTTAAAGTTAAATAATTTCTAGTATATTGAATGTATAAATATTATTGCAATATAAAATATAAATTATAATATATGAATTAAAATAAATAGTTTATAATAAATAAATAAATAAATAAATAATTAATTAATTATTTCTTTTCAGCAGCTGGAGCAGCAGCTGCTTCCTTTGCATATCTTTCCTTTTGACGGGTAATGTAAACAGAGTCATCATGAACAGCATTTAAGTCTTTGATATCAACAACTGCATCATAATAAGCGTATTTACCAAAATTGTATAATGAAGCTTCATATTTCTTTGCCTTTCTAGTTGTTGAAGAAGCAGCAGAAGTTGTGTATGCACGAACGGATGATCTAGTAGAGTTTCTTAATGCACTGAATAACATGGTGTGTAGATATTGATTGATTATGTGATGGTAGTGAAAACAACAATGACAAAACCAAGAAGAATCAGTGTTTACAAAGTGGGGAAAACACATTCATTATGCTGAAAACAATCAAGTAAAAAAAACCTGAACCTCAATTTTCCTTCTCTCAAATTCGTTTAAAAGCGAAATTTGAGACGGTTTCCTAATTAACGTTTATTATTATTATCATTATTATCGTTGATTTATTTTTT
Source organism: Pichia ethanolica (assembly GCA_030570435.1). Classification (NCBI taxonomy): domain Eukaryota; kingdom Fungi; phylum Ascomycota; class Pichiomycetes; order Pichiales; family Pichiaceae; genus Pichia; species Pichia ethanolica. Next base: position 26,918 of record JAJLVP010000295.1, on the reverse strand, counting down.
TAGTGATCTATTTGGTGATATATATTCAGGTTACATGACAATATCATCCTCACCATGTCACTGGAAAATGCTGGACTATCTGGAAGTCAGAATCTTGAATTGGAAGTCCGAAGGGGCAAAAGGAAACATATCAAATCAAGAAATGGCTGCTCAGCATGTAAAGAACGTAAAATTAAATGTGACCAGATGATTCCAGTATGTTCAAATTGTGAAAGAAGAGGTTTGGACTGCCCATATCTTTTTATGACACCATTTCAAATTCACAATATATTAGAACATCAAAAACATGTTAATAAAAGTAAAAATAAAATCTTTAATTTAAATTTAAATAATAATAATAACAATGATAATAATAATAACAACGATAATGATAATGATAATGAAAGTGATATTGACAGTGATGAAAGTGATAATTATGATGATTCAAATGATTCAAATGATGAATATTTATCTAAAGCTAGTAATATATATAACTATATTTATCATATGTCAGGATCTGTTAATTTAAATGATGATATATCAAAATCTAATGATTCAATTTATCAAACTCATGAAATGGAGAATGTAATGCTATCTTCACCATTATCAAATATGACAACATATCAAATAAATTTTGATACAAATACCAATAATTACGAAGAAAAAATTTTACAATCAAATTTTACATCACCACCATTAAAGAAAAAAAATACATTAAATCCTTATGCTCCATTATTTAAAAATGCAAAGATTTCAAGAAGAAAATTTAATACATCACATAATATAATACTTTCAAAATTAATTGAATTTACAGATAATTATAGAATGATTTTAATGTTAGTTATGAATGGAGAATTTGATGAATTAAATCGAATTTTAAAGGGTGAATATTTAGATTCAAGAGTATATTATAATTATCTTTACTTTTTAAGTATTTCACAAATTTATAATAAATTATTAAGAAAATCATTTTTATTATTTGCAATGGATTATTATAAGAATATTATATTAAGACAAACTATTTTACCATTTACAAGTTATACGAACAAATTATTAATAGCTTCTGAATGTGAACAATTATCTGTTATTACAATTGATATTATAACTAGAATTATTAAAAATGATTATTTACCATTATTTAGTGAATTTGATATTGGTAGTAAAACTTTATTTCTGGCAAGTTTTATTGTATTGGATGATTGTTTAAGTTATCATTTTAAAAGTGGTTTAAAATATGATATGAGTTTTAAAGATAGTGAAAAGGCGATTCAATTAGCTGGTATATTCACAACTGGTATGTATACAATGATTATTGCATCATCAACTGAAAGTTTTTTAATGTCAGGTACAAATATTTTATCAACATATTTAATTACAAATTTTAAAAAATTATTAATTCAAAATTATCATATTAAAATATTTGAAGATTTTAAAAATGTAATTGATAAATTATCAATAATTTATCGTAAAAATGTAGATTATGAAAATTTAAAATTTTTTTGTAATCAATTTGATAAATTAATAAAGATTAATATTCATAAAAGTTTACTTGGATTTAATTCAACATTTGTTTTTAAATCATATAATTTATTTAAATCGATTTTACCATTTGATTTATTAAATTTATTAAATGATTCATCAAAATTGACAGAAACTGATATTGTAATTAAATTAGCATATTTTACATTAAATCAAATTATTAATTCATTTATACCAGGTGTTAAAAATTTTGTTGCTGGAATTTTACAAATGATTGAATATCATATTTATAATTTTAAAAATACTAAAATTTTAATGAATTTATTTAAAAAGATTAAAAATAGGAAATTACAATTATCTGCAATATTTTTAATTAGAATGGGTAGATTTTTTAATTCAAGATGGTTATGTTATAAAGATTTTTTAGTTAATTTATCATTAGATTCATTATTAGATTTAAGAGAAGATATTTCAATTCATCAAAGATATTTAAAATTAAAAGAAATCAAAGATAAAGGTATAATTGATGAAATTCAAATTAAAACATTTTCATTAGAGAGGGGTCAATTTATTAGAAGATGGAATTATCCTAATATGAATAATTTAAAACGTAGTAGATTTAGTAAAGTTTCAAATAATAAAATAATGAATTATTTTGAGAATAATGAAGATTTAATGATTCAAGATTTTATTAATAATAATAATGGATTTTTCAGTTATGATCATGATATACTATTAGATTTATCGGATGTAAAATCTGTTGTTAAGGAAACAAAATATATTGATGGAACAGAAATGAAAATTTTGTGGAAATTAATTACTTATATTAGAATAAACAATTTATAAATTGAAAGATAATATTGATTAAGAGATCATTGTGGGGTGTTCTCTAATATTTAAATGTTAATTATATTGTAGTAGGTTATATAGAGCTGTAGGATTAAAATGCAACAATAGAAATAATCAAGTCAATGGCTGAAGATATATATATATATATATATATATCTATATATATATATATTAGCTTATAAGAGATAACGATAAGGTATAAATTAACTTTGAGCATGGCTCACCCGTCTGTTTTACACTCCGTCAACCCCCACAACCCCCGTTTCACCCCCCGCACTAAAGTGGGGAAATTTTTTTATTGCTAGGCACTCTCCCAGCAAACTAACTGTTTGTGGCCCCTAGCCCAGTGGACGGAAAAAAAGCTGCGCTATAAATTTAAAATAACCGATCAAAATAGTAACTTTATAAGAAATCACCGGAAAATTCACACAGATCTTTCGCAGCAACCTAAAAAGACGTTGGAATTTAAATTAGGGGGAAACTCCAGTCTGAAAAATTGCAGAATCAACTTACGGTAATATTGTTTAGTTTTATATGCATTGATTCCTCGATTAAGTCTCTCTTTTTCCTTTATCGTGTTCTTGTTTGTTTATTTGTTTATATATAAAATTGGTTGCAATAGAAATGGATTCTAAATCAAGTAAGAATATAGAAGAAATTGAAATTAGAAGAATTAGAAAGAAACATAATAAATCAAAAAATGGTTGTTCAGTTTGTAAAGAACGTAGAATCCGATGTGATGAAAAAATCCCAATTTGTTCATATTGTGAAAAGAAAAACATTAAATGTCCTTATCTTATGATGACACCATATCAAATTCATAGAATTTTACAAGATCAAAAACAATATAATAAAAATTTACATAAACTTAAACTTAAATTTAAAAATAAAAATTATACTGAGAGTAATATAATTGATAATGAAAACAAAGGTAAGGTTAAAGTGAAAAATGAATTTCAAAGTAATTCAAGTAATGAGGATTTAAATGATGAATATGATGATGAATATGATGAATATGAGACTGAAGATGAATACGATGAGGATGAAACTGAAGATGAATATTTTGATTATAATGAAGACTCTAACGATGATAATAATAATAATAATATTGACATTGATAAAAAGTATGTTTATCAAATGGAAGGTTCTGTTAATTTAAACGACGAAATTGCAAATTCATTAGAATCAATCTATCAAACTCATGAAATGGAAAATCTAATTCTTTCATCTTCATTAAGCAATATGGCGAAATATTCGGTAAATATAAATACACCCTCAAATCATCATACTATTAATAATAAAACCCCATCGAAAGCTAGTTCTTTGGGATTTCCACATATAAATCAAAATAAAAGTAAAAAACCAATCCCATTGTCAAAAAATACACGTGTTTCAACATCTATATTCAATACTTCACATGATTTAATTATTAATTCATTTACAAAATTTATTGAAGTACATATGTTAGTAATTTCATTAGTAATGAAAAGAGATTTTATAGGTTTAACAAATATTTTAAAAGGTAAATATTTAGATACGACAATTTTTTATAATTATCTTGAAAATATAAGTATTACACAAATTTATGATAAATTATTAAGAAAATCATTATTATTATTAGCAATGGACTATTATAAAAATACTATATTAAAACAAAAAATGTTACCATTTACAAATTATAGAGCTAAATTAGCAATATCAAATAAATTAGAAAAATTATCAGTTGTTTCAATTGATAGTATAACAAAAATAATTAAATATGAATATTTACCTTATGTTGATGATTTTGATTATGGTGGTAGAAATGTATTTTTAGGTAGTTGTATTGTATTAGATGATTGTTTAAGTTATCATTTTAAAAAAGGTTTAAAATATGATATGAGTTTTAAAGATAGTGAAAAGGCAGTTCAATTAGCTGGTATTTTCACAACTGGTATGTATACAATGATTATTGCAACATCAAAAGATAAAGTTTTAATGACAACAACTAATATTTTATCATCACATTTGATTACAAATTTTAAAAAACTATTAATTCAAAATTATCATATTAAAATATTTGAAGATTTTAAAAATGTATTTGATAAATTAGCAGTAATTTATCGTAATAATCTAGATTATGAAAATCTAAATATATTTTTAAATCAATATAATATATTATTAAAATCTAATATTCAAGAAGGTATACTTGGTTTTAATGCAAGTTTTATATTTAAAAGTTTTAACTCATTTAAATCAATTTTACCATTCGATTTATCTGACTTATTAGATGAAACTACAAAATTATCAGAAACTGATATAGTAATAAAATTAGCATATTATACATTAAATGAATTATTAAATTCATTTGTATCAGGAATCACAAATATTGTAGCTGGTATATTTAGCGGTGTTGAATATTTTATTTATAATTTCAAATATACAGAAATATTAATGACATTATTCAAAAAGATTAAAAATAAAAAATTACAGTTAGCTGCTATATTCTTTATTAGAATGGGTAGATTTTTTAATTATAGATGGATATATTACAAACAATATTTAGTCACAATATCATTAGATGAATTATTAGAAGATGAAGAAAATATTTCAATTCATCAAAGATATTTGAGATTAAGAGAGTTAAAAGAAAAAGGTATAATGGATGAGATTCAACTTAAATCATTTTCATTAGAGAGAGGTCAATTCATTAGAAGATGGAATTATCCTAATACATCTCACTTAAAACGTAGTAGATCAAATAAAGTTTATGATAATAAAATAATGAATTATTTTGAAAATAATGAAGATTTACTAATTCAAGATTTTATTAAGAAAAATAATGGGTTTTTCAGTTATGATCATGATGTTTCGGTAGATTTAGCTGATGCAAAATCCCTTGTTAAGGAAACTACCTATATTGATGGAACTCAAATGAAAATTTTATGGAAATTAATTACATATATCAGAATCAACAATTTATAAATTAAATAACTATATATAAATTCATTTAACATATATTATTAAAATGTTTTTTATTTTACAGGTAAAAATTTAATATATCATGAAAATACTACATTCTTACTTGACCTTTATAGTATCTGCAAATCCTTTTCAGATCTATGATTTCAAACTTATGTATTTCACTCGATTGAAGGATATTTCTTTGAAATTTTATTTTCAATGAAAATAGAGAAAGTCATAAAAATAAAATCTTTGAAGTAAAAATGGTAATATTTTGAATTATATTTACTAATTCATAAGAGAAAAACATGATTACAGTAATTTTAAAAAAGGAAAAAAGTTTAAAATGTATAAATGAATAAGTTATATAAATAGAAATATATTTAATTAAGGTGGATGGGTATAAAGATGGTATATATAAGATAAGTGCTATTGTCAGACTGATATAATTATTCATTCTTCTATAAATTATTTATCCTAATATAAGTAATTAATTTCCATAAAACTTTGACTTCGGTACTATCAATATATTTTGTTTCCTTAAGAACTGATTTTTCAGAATGTTCATCAATTGATACATTATAATCTTCACTGAAAAATCCATTATTATTATTAATAAAATCAGCAATCATTAAATCTTCATTATCTTGAAAGTAATTTAAGATTTTATTATCTGAAACTTTAAAATCTCTATTTGGTTTTAAGCCTTCATTATTTGGATAATTCCATCTTCTAATAAATTGTGCCTTTTCAATCAAAAATGATTTAACTTGAAATTCATTCATTATACCATCATCTTTAAGTTTTTTCAAATTTAAATATCTTTGTTGGATTGAAAGGTCTTCATCTTCATTTAAAATTTCATTTAAGGATATATTAATTAAATGCTCGGTAAAATATAACCATCTATAATTAAAAAATCTTCCCATTCTTATTAAAAAAATACCAATTAATTGTAGTTTTCTTCTTTTAATTTTTTTAAATAATTTCATTAACATATTAGTATGTTTAAAATCATAAAGAATAAGCTCTGGACTTGAAAAAATACCTGCAATAAAATTAATAATGCTTGGTATAAACGAATTTATCATTCGATTTAATGTATAATATGCTAATCTAATTATAATATCTGTTTCTGATAAGTTTGTTGTTTCATCTAGTAAATTGAATAAATCAAATGGTAAAATTGATTTAAATGAATTATATGTTCTAAATATAAAACTTATATTAAATCCAATTATACCATTTTGTGTATTAATTTTCAACAATTTATCAAATTGATCACAAAATATTTTTAAATTTTCATAATTAACATCATTATAATAATAAGATGATAATTTTTCAAAAGTAATTTTAAAATCTTCAAATATTTTAATATGATAATTTGGGATTAATAATTTTTTAAAATTTGTAATTAAATATGCAGATAAAATATTTGTGGCTGTCATTAATAAACTTTCATGTGATCTTGCCATAATCATTGCATACATACCAGTTGTAAAAATTCCTGCTAATTGAATTGCCTTTTCACCATCTTCAAAACTCATATCATATTTTAAACCACTTTTAAAATGATATCCTAAACAATCATCTAAAACTATAAAACTTGCCAGAAATAAATTTTTACTACCGGCAACAAATTCATCGAAATAAGGTAAATATTCAAATTTAATGATTCTAGTTATAATATCAATTGATTCAACTGATGATTTTTCACATTCTCTTGAGATATAAATTTTTGATTTATAATTAATTAATGGTAATATTTTTTGTTTTAATATAGTATTTTTATAATAATCCATTGCTAATAGTAGAAAGGATTTTCTTAATAATTTATTATAAATTTGTGTAACACTTAAATTACGTAAATAATTATAATATATTATAGTATCTAATCTTTGAGTTTCAGACAATTTAGATATCACATGAAAATCTCTATTTATTATTGATTCTGTTATTAGTAAATAATTATCTCCAAATTTATATAATTCATTTATTTCGGTATCATGATTAGTACTAAAATTTCTTTTTGAAGGTTTTGAATTATTGAATAAAGGAATTGATGTTTTATTTTTGTTTATAAATGATTCTGATTTTAAGTTATTTGGTGAAGAAATTAAATCATTATTATAATTATAATTATAATCAATATTCTTATTATTGTTACTTATATTTATTCTTGATACTTCATGTTTTGTCATATTACTTATTGGAGAGGAAAGAATTAAATTTTCTATTTCATGAGTTTTATAAATTGATTCTGTTGAATATGCTATTTCATTATTTAAATTAATTGATCCTAACATTTGATAAACATATTTATCGGATTGATTAATGTTATTAATGGAATTTTCCGTAATTTTATCACCATTATCATTATTATCATTATTTTTCTTTTTATATTTATTTATATTAAATTTATCAAATTTGTTATCTTGATGTTCTATCATTCTATGAATTTGATATGGTGTCATAGTTAGATAAGGACAATCAATACCTTTCTTTACACAATTCAAACAGAATGGTAATCTTTGATCACATTTAATTTTACGTTCTTTACAAGCTAAACAACCATTTTTAGTTTTATTATGCTTACGTTTTGCCCTCCAATATTCATACTGATTTTTCCATTTATTATCATTAATAATTTCATCATATTGGTCATTTTGCATGGTAAAATTTAGATCATCGTTAATATTAGATGAAGTTTGCTGATATAAATATTTGTTATCATTTACTTCTTCCATAATATATCTCTCCGACCTTTTTCAAATAGCAAATTAGTCATCAAAAGGCTGATATATTATAACAAGTTGAAATCATTGTATTCAAAATGAGTATATATAATATATAATATTATATGTATCTGTAATGTGACATAAAAATAATTATTAACAGAGATTTTCATATTTCATATTTTTAACATTCAGCTATTTAAAGCGAATTCATCAAATTTGTTGCAGCCACAATAATTAGGCCGAGCCAGACACATTGAAAATGTTGAATTGTTCTTTCTTTCTTTCTTTCTTTCTTTCTTTCCTTTCACCCACTTTATTATTCTGGTAAATAACAATTCATATTGTCAGGTAATATAATAGTTACAGACAATGCGGTAATTATGATTTACTTATGTTATTACAATGAGTAATTCGGACAATAAAGGGATTTCTTTAATTTAATATTTCGTTTCTTTTCTTGCTTGAATATTGTAAAAAGGAACTATCAGCTGGTAATTAACTCGATACAAATAAAAATAGATAGATGGATATTCGTATTTGTATATGAAAACCCTCTATAGTAATGTAATACATATATATGTATGTACGTATTTAGTAAGGCGTGTGATACAATTTTATTATATACTATCAGGCCAACAATATTAAAATTCTTTTCAGTCAATTTAAATTGTTACTACTAAAATTAGAATTATAACGAGAGAAGTAATCAAGGAAAGTTTTTTCTTTTGAAAGAAATGTTTGATTCAACTGATAATTATAATAAATACAAGGAATTTGTAACGTCAGCAACGACGAAAATGGGAACTGAATGAGAATTCTCATGTTTTTCCGATGGAATCGACAGATCTCAGATTCAAAACCGCTCTATTTTTGCAGTGATCAATTATACGTCATCTGGATTTAATATTTAATATCAATAGTTGTTTTTTTTTGCTTGTTTGACCACCTCGGTATAATTCTTATATCCATCTTAAAATACAAATCAAATAAAACACATATTACAAAGTTTACAATGTAAAATTAAAATATTACGGGAATTATTCCGTTCTGAAATTTAGCATGACAAAAATAGTACTAAAAAATTAAAAAATAGTTTATTTTTTTAGACCAGATCTTAATTATTAAGCTAATTTTATTCGGGTATGCAACTCAAGTTACGTAGTTATTTAGCGGGATAGTTACCTTTTTTTGGGTTAAAATACAATTTTATTAAATTTATTATATTTTTGGATTTTTTTTCATGTTTTTTTTTCTCTAATAAAAGCAATAATATGAATCAATTTTTTGCCAAGTATGACATGACTATGCCGGGGTCTTTCCCAAGACGAAAATTGCATATTTTATTGCGAAGCAATTTTAGTACCTTAAATTTCCTTATTTAAAGTTCAATTTGTTATAATATAAATAATGGTATTTTCCTTTGTTTATGTTCGTTTTATTTTTCTTTCCTTTATTTTTCATGATAAAAGTGGATGGAAAACAATTTTTAATTTTTTTTTTTTTTTTTTTTGATTTTTGATGGACATTTATACAATTTTCTAAAGTTTAAAAAAATGGATTATCAAAAAAATCAGGATTGTCTTTATTACCTTGAAAATTATTCAAATAATAATCAACACAAAAATACTAATAATAAAGTTGATAAATTGAATAATGAATTGAATAATCAAAAATCTAATAATGAAAATAAACTTAAAAGAATTAAAAGAAAGCATAATAAATCAAGAATTGGTTGTTTAGCTTGTAAAGAACGTAAAATTAAATGTGATCAAAGATTACCGTTTTGTACTAATTGTGTTAAAAGAGGAGTTAGATGTCCTTATCTTACAATGACACCTTATCAAATTCATACTCTTTTAGAACATCAAAAAAATTATAATAAAGTTAAAAGAAATAATAAGAATAAAAATAAAAATAATAAAAGTAAATTAGAATCACCTGATAATAGTAGCAATGAATATGATTCAAATGTTGATGATTATTTTTGCTATAATAATTCTGATGATGAAAAAAATAATGGTAAAACTAATATTTATAATATTGAAGATTATAATAATGATCATTTGAATACAAATAATTACATTTATTATAATTCAAGCTCAATTAATTTAATTAGTGGACGTTCACAATTAGATTATACAACAAATAGGCAAACTCAAGATATGGAAAATATAATTCTTTCTTCTAATTTGAGTGAAACGAAACCAAATAAAACAAGAAATAAAATTTTAAGTTCTAATGTTGTTAATTCTTCTTCAATTTTATGTCCAGTGAATACAACAATAAAAGGATTAAATGTAAAAAGAAAAAGCAACAAAACCATTCCATTATATGAAAATTATAAAATATCTGAAAGAAAATTTAACATATCAAATGGTATAGCACTGAAAAAATTTATTGAATTTACAAACGTTTATGAATCACTTTTAAATTTATTAATTAAAAGAGATTTTAAAGGATTAATGAAATTATTAAATGGTAAATATTTAGATTCGACAATATTTTATAGTTATCTTATTTTTTCAAGTTTTTCTCAAATTTATAATAAATTATTAAGAAAATCTTTATTACTATTATCAATGGATTATTATAAGAATGTACTATTAAAACAACAAATGCTACCTTTGGCAAGTTATATGGCCAAATTGGCAATTTCGAGTGAATTAGAGAAATCATCAGTTATTTCAATTGATAAGATAACTAGAATTATAAAACATGAATATTTAACATTTGTTGAAGATTTCGGAACTGGTTCAAAAAATTTAGTTTTAGCTAGTTTTATAGTATTAGACGATTGTTTGAGTTATCATTTCAAAAATGGTTTAAAATATGAAATGAATTTTAAAGAAAGTGAAAAAGCGATTCAATCTGCTGGTATATTTACAACTGGTATGTTTGCAATGATTATGGAAAGATCAAATGAAAATTTATTAATGACATCTACAAATATTTTATTATCTTATCTAATTACAAATTTTAAAAAATTATTAATCCCAAATTATCATATTAAAATATTTGAAGATTTTAAAAATGCATTAGATAAAATATTTACGTTTTATAATACTGATGTAAATTATGAAAATTTAAGAATATTTACTGATAACTATATTGAATTATTAAAACTAAATATTCAAAATAATTTATTTGGCTTTGATGTAGGTTTTATTTTTAGAGAATATAATTCATTTAAATCGATTTTACCTTTTGATTTATCGAATTTATTAAATGAAACAACGAGATTATCAGAAACGGATATTGTAATAATGTTAGCATTTTATTCATTAAACCAAATAATAAATTCATTTATACCAGGAATAAAAAATGCATCTGCTGGTATATTTTTAGGTGCTGAAGATTTTATTTATAATTTTAAATACACACAAATCTTGATGAACTTATTTAAAAAAATAAAAAATAAAAAATTACAATTAGCTGCTATTTTCTTTATTAGAATCGAAAGATTTCTCAACTATAGATGGCTATATTACAAAGAATTCCTTTTCAATCTTCCATTAGAAACTTTATTGGTTGATGACAAAAATATGACAATTCATCAAAGATATTTAAGATTAAGAGAGCTTAAAGAGAGAAGTATAATGGATGAAGTTCAAATTAGGTCTTTCTCATTAGAAAAGGGGCAGTTTATTAGAAAATGGAATTATCCTAATAAATTACATTTAAAACCTACTAGATCAGATAAAGTTTGTAATAATAAAATTAGTAATTATTTTGAAAATGATGAAGATTTATTGATTCGAAATTTTATTAATAGTAATAATGGATTTTTTAGTGTTGACCATGATATAATGGCTATTATACCTGATGGTAAATCCATCATCAAAGAGACTGACTTTATAAATGGTACACAAATAAACATATTATGGAATTTGATAAATTATATTAGGATCAATAATTTATAATAAAATTTGCTTAATTATTAAAGCTATTAAATTCAGTTATGCTTTTTACCAAACACGGAGAAACTATCAAGGTGCTCTAATCCCAAAAAGGAAATCAAAATTCAGCGAATCTATTTTTAGTGAGCGAGACTAAAAATCCGGGCAACTCCGTTTTTGTTTTCTCTATCAAATTTTTATTTGTAAACAGTTTCATTGTTTTTTATTTTTTTGGGAAGATAACTACTAATTACCAGATTTATTTGCAATATAATCTAAGTAAGGCAAAAATATGGATACAACAGGAAACGATACCAGTGATGATCATCAACATTATTTTCATTCCAATGATAATCAATGCAATCAAATAGTTAAAGAGGAAGAAATTAATAATCAAAATAATATAGAATATGAATTATTACTAATAAAAAAGAGGCATAGTAAAACCAGAGATGGTTGTTTGGCCTGTAAAGAACGTAAAATTAAATGTGATGAGAAATTACCATTTTGTATGAATTGCTTAAAGAAGGGTATTGATTGTCCTTATTTAACAATGACACCATTTCAAATCCATATGATTATGGAACATCAAAAACATAAAAATCGTTATAATCAAATACATAATAATAGGTTAAGATTTAAAACCAATAATAAAGAAATTTTAAATGGTGATAATTATTTAGATGAAGAAAATTTTGATTATTATGATGATAATATTGAATTCCAAACAAATGAATATACTTATCAAAAGTCAGGTTCGATTAATTTGAATAATGAAACAAATTTTCAAGAATCAATTTACTGTACATATGAAATAGAGCATGCAATTTTATCATCTACTATGAATAATATAATAATAAATAATGAACCAATTGATTCCAAATCAGACAAAAATAATACTATAATACCGTCTATAGATTATTCAATAACATCACCATATTCTAAGAGTGTAATTGATGAAATAAAACAATCTAATATAATTATTCCTTTATCATCAGATACTGGAGTTTCTAAAAGAGTATTTAATACTTCACATGATATAATATTAAATCACTTGATAAAATTTGTTACCGATTTTGTTCATTTAACAACATTAATAATTAAAAGAGATTTTAAAGAAATATTCAAAGTTTTGAAAGGACAACGGTTAGATATAGAAGCATTTTATAATTATATTCATAATTTAAGTATCTCACAAATTTATAATAAATTATTGCGGAAATCACATTTATTATTTGCAATGGATTACTATAAAAATACTATATTAAAGCAAAAGATGTTACCATTAACTAATTATAAGGCAAAATTATCAATATCGGGTGAATTAGAGAACTCATCTGTTATTTCAATTGATGGTATAACTAGAATTATTAAAGAAGAATATTTACCTTATTTTGATGATTTTGATGTTGGTAGTAGGAATTTATTCTTAGCAAGTTTTATTGTATTAGATGATTGTTTAGGATATCATTTTAAGAATGGTTTAAAATATAATATGAGTTTTGAAGATAGTGAAAGGGCAATTAAATCTGCTGGTATATTTACAACTGGAATGTATGCAATGATAATGGAGAGATCAAATGAAAGTTTATTAATGACAACAACCAATATTTTATCATCATATTTAATTACAAATTTTAGAAAATTATTAATTCAAAATTATAATATTAAAATATTTAATGATTTTAGTATTATAATTGATAAATTAGCATTTGATTTTTATAATGATGTTAATTATGAAAATTTAAAAAGGTTTTGTGATCAAAATAATAAATTATTAAACATTAATATTCATCAAAGTATTATTGGTTTTAATTCAAGTTATGTATTTAAAACATATAATTCATTTAAATCAATTTTACCATTTGATTTACAAAATTTATTAGATGAAACATCAGTATTATCAGAGAATGAAATTGTAATGAGATTGGGTTATTTTACATTAAATCAAATTATAAATTCATTAATACCAGGAATTAAAAATTTTGTTGCTGGTATATTACAATGTGCTGAATGTTTAATTTATGATTTTGAATATAAGAGTATTTTAATGAAATTATTTAAAAGGATTAAAAATAAAAAATTACAATTAGCAGCTATTTTTTTCATTCGAATTGCAAGATTTTTAAATTGTAGATGGTTATATTTTTCTGAATATTTAGCAAATATACCATTGGATAAGATATTAGATGAAGAAGAAGATATATCAATTCATGATAGATATTTAAGACTAAAGAAAATTAAAGATGATAACATAATGGATGAAATTCAAATGAAAACATTTTTATTAATAAGAGGACAGTTTATTAGAAGATGGAATTATCCTAACAAGGAATGTATACAGCCTGAACGATATTTTAAAGTTAGTAATAATAAAATAATGAATTATTTTAAAGATGATGAAGATTTACTAATTCAAGATTTTATTAATAGTAACAATGGGTTCTTTAGTTTAGATCATGATGTATTACAAGATATGCCGGACAATAAATCTGTATTTAAAGAAACAAGATACATCAATGGTAGTCAGATGAAGATTCTGTGGAAGTTGATTACATATATTCGAATAAATAACCTTTGAAGTAGATTAGTTGTGTATACTTACTTGTGTAATAAAAGGTACCGGTGATAACCAAAGTGGGCACATGCCGCAAATTTGCTTATAAAGTGAAAAAGAGCGCTGTTTTTTTTTTTTTTTTTTGCTTTTTCTCCAGCTTTTCCATCTTTTCAGCTTTTTCACTTCTTTTCTTTAACACTTTTATTGTGAAAGATTATGCATTGTTGTAGTTAATAGTAACTAGTTAAAAGTCGGTTAATCTGTATATATAAAGCCGTTGTATGAACATAAATATAGATCCAATTTATGGATAGAAAGCAAGGGAAAAAGGTTGCGGCCATATCATATCACCTTTTCGATATTGAGTCCAAAAATTAAATAAATATGAGTGAAAAAAATCAACATGATAAATTTTCTGATGATGAAGAATTAAAGAAACAAGGTTATATTGAGTATGGACTTTCAAAGATTAAAAGAAAGCATAATAAATCGAAAGATAGTTGTTCAGTTTGTAAAGAACGTAAGATCAAATGTGATCAAAAAATTCCATTCTGTATGAATTGTGTGAAAAAAGGTATTGATTGTCCATATTTCACAATGACACCATATCAAATTCATAGAATTTTAGAACATCAGAGACAAAGCAATAGAAAGAGTAGACGAAATAAGATTAATCGAAATAAATTTGAGTATAATAATGATAATGATGATCATGATTCTAAATTTAATTCTAATTATAATTCTAATGATAGTTTAAAAGATGAAGATGATTCTGATAATGAACAATACAATAATGACTCTAGTAATAATAACAATTTAAATGATATTGAAATTAATTTTAATAGTAATCAAAGGACTGAATTATATGTTTATCAAATGACAGGTTCAATTGATTTAAATAATGAAGATTTACAATCCAAAGATTCAATTTATCAAACTCATGAAATGGAAAATGTAATGCTATCTTCACCAATTGGTGATATGGTAATAAATAATGATTGTTTAAGTCCAAATAATGATATAGTATTACCACAAATGAATTATCCATTGATTTTATCTTCATCACCTTTGAAAAAAGATGATGATGATGGTATAGTTAATGAAAATGAAAATGAAAATGAAAATGAAAATGAAAATGAAAATGAAAATGAAAATGAAAATGAAAATGAAAATGAAAATGAAAATGAAAATGAAAATGCATTACCTATTCCATTATCTAATAATACTAAAAGTTCAAAAAGAACATTTAATACATCACATGAACCAATATTAAATGCATTAATTGAATTTAAAAATAATTATGAATCAACTTTAACTTTAGTTATGGAAAGAAATTTTGATAAATTAAATAAATTATTAAATGGTAAATTTTTAGATACTGCTATTTTCTATAACTATCTTAAATTTTTAAGTATTTCACAAATTTATAATAAATTATTGCGGAAATCACATTTATTATTTGCAATGGATTATTATAAGAATATTATATTAAAACAAAAGATATTACCATTAACTAATTATAAGGCAAAATTATCAATATCGGGTGAATTAGAGAACTCATCTGTTATTTCAATTGATGGTATAACTAGAATTATCAAGGAAGAATATTTACCATTTTTTGATGGATTTAGTGTTGGTAGTAGAAATTTATTTTTATTTTCATTTATGGTATTAGATGAATGTTTAGGATATCATTTTAAGAATGGTTTAAAATATGATATGAGTTTTGCAGAATGTGAAAAGGCAATTCAATTAGCTGGTATTTTCACAACTGGTATGTATGCAATGATTATGATTAGAACAAGGGAATCATTAATTATGACTGCAACAAATATTTTATCATCATATTTAATTACAAATTTTAAAAAAATATTAATACCAAATTATCATATTAAAATATTTAATGATTTTAGTATTATAATTGATAAATTAGCAACATTTTTTCATGATAATGTTGATTATGAAAATTTAAAATTTTTTTGTAATCAACATAATAAATTATTAAAAATTAATGATTTTAATAATTTACTTGGATTTAATACAAGTTATGTTTTTAAATCTTATAATTCATTTAAATCGATTTTACCATTTGATTTATCAAATTTATTAGATGAAAATTTAGATATAGCAGAAAATGAAATTATAATTAGACTTGCATATTTTACATTAAATCAAATTATAAATTCATTTATACCTGGTGTTAAAAATTTTGTTGCAGGTATATTACAAAGTGCTGAATGTTTACTTTATGATTTTAAACATACAAAAATGGTGATGATATTATTTTCAAAAATTAAAAATAAGAAATTACAATTAATTGGTATATTTTTAATTAGGTTAGGTAGATTTTTAAATTATAGATGGTTATTATTTGAAGAATATTTAGTTAATATTTCATTAGATAAAATTCTTGATGAAGATGAAAATTTATCAATTCATGAAAGATATTTAAGATTGAAAAATATTAAGGATAATAATAATATAATTGATGAAATTCAAATTAAAACTTTTTTATTAGGGAAGGGCCAATTTATACGTAAATGGAATTATCCAAATACTAAGAATTTACCACCTGAGAAGACATTTAAAGTATCTGAAAATAAAATTTTAAATTTTTTTAAAAATGATGAAGATTTAATAATTAAGGATTTTATCAATACTAATAATGGATTTTTCAGCCAAGATCATAATATACTGACTGAATTAAAAGCTGATAAATCTATTGTCAAAGAGACCAGGCAGATTAACAGTTCTGAAATGAAAGTATTGTGGAAACTGATAACATATATAAGAATAAACAGTTTGTAGAACTTCTTGTTAGTTTTGTTTAAGAATCAATACGTAATGCAGATCACACTAAAAATAAAGAGCCTAATTTTTTTTCAGGGATGTAGGGCGATCGCAAAGCTTTTTTTCTTTGCTTTAAAAAACTGGGCTGGCTCGGTTTAGGAAAGGAACTAAAACTTTAAAGGACGACATTATTCTTTTAACTGCAAGAGATGAAATAGTGCATATGTATATTTAGATATTTATATATATAGAAGTAGATAAAGCTATGGATAATACTAAAGTTGAAGATAACCAATATGTTGAGATTGACAGTAAATCAAGGAAAGATTACGAACTTTTGAATAACAGGAAAAGACATTTTAAAACAAAGGATGGTTGTTTGGCTTGTAGAGAACGTAAAATCAAATGTGATCAGAAATTACCATTTTGTATGAATTGTTTAAAGAAAGGTATTGATTGTCCATATCTTATGATGACACCTTATCAAATTTATCAAATAACGTTAAATAAAAAACATGGTAATAATAAAAATATATATATAAAACATAATGAAAATGATAAAAATAATAATAATAATAATAATAATAATAATAAATTTGTTTACCAAATAACGGGTTCAATTAATTTAAATAATGAAATGCCACATTCTAAAGAGTCAATTTATCATACCCATGAAATGGAAAATGTAATGCTTTCTTCTTCAATGGGTAATATAATAATTAATGATAACATAATTGATTTTGATTTATATGATAATAATAATAATAATAATATTGTTGCACCATCAATGACATATTCTATAACATCACCATTTTCAGATTCAATTATTGATAAAGAATTTGATAATAAACCTGTTCCATTATATAATAATACAAAATTTTCAACTAAAATATTTAATATTGAACAGAATATAATGGTTAAAAATCTACAAATATTTACAGATACATTTGAATTAATAACTACATTAATAATTAATAGAGATTTTAATGAAATAAATAAATTATCAAATGGATATCAATTGGATTCAATAACATTTTTTAATTATCTTCAAAATTTAAGTATTTCACAAATTTATAATAAATTATTAAGAAAATCATTATTATTATTATCAATGGATTATTATAAGAATGTATTATTAAAGCAAAAAATGTTACCATTTGCAAATTATAGAGCTAAATTATCAATATCTAGTGAATTAGAGAAATCATCAATTATATCAATTGATACAATAACTAGAATTATTAAAGATGAATATTTAAAATTTATAATAGATTTTGGAACTGGTTCAAAAAATTTATTTTTAGCAAGTTTTATTGTATTAGATGATTGTTTAGGATATCATTTTAAGAATGGTTTAAAATATAATATGAGTTTTGAAGATAGTGAAAGGGCAATTAAATCTGCTGGTATATTTACAACTGGAATGTATGCAATGATAATGGAGAGATCAAAAGAGGATATTTTAATGACTGCAACAAATGTACTTTCATCATATTTAATTACAAATTTTAAAAAATTATTAATTCCAAATTATCATTTTAAAATATTTGAAGATTTTAAGATTATAATTGATAAATTATCAACAAGTTATTTTAATGATGTTAATTATGAAAATTTGAAAATATTTTGTGATCAATTTAATAAATTATTAAAAATTAATAGATCAAATAATATAATTGGATTTAATATAAATTTTATTTTTAAAGTTTATAATTCATTTAAATCAATTTTACCATTTGATTTATTAAATTTACAAAATGGAGATTTAAATTTATCAGAGACTGAAATTTTAATTAAATTTGCATATTTTACATTAAATCAAATTATAAATTCAATAATACCTGGAATTAAAAATTTTGTTGCTGGTATATTTTCAAATTGTGAAAATATAATTTATGATTTTAATCATATAAGTATTTTAATGAAATTATTTAAAAAGATTAAAAATAAAAAATTACAATTAATTGCAATATTTTTAATTAGAATGGGGAAATTTTTAAATTGTAAATGGTTATATTTAACAGATTCTTTAATTAATTTGTCATTAGATGAAATATTAGATGAGGATAAAGATTTATCAATTAATGAAAGGTATTTAAAATTAAAAATTATTAAAGATAATAATATTTTAATTGATGAAATTCAAATAAAGACATTTTCATTAGAGAAGGGACAATTTTTTAAAAGGTGGAATTATCCAAATAATGAAAATTTAAAACCTAAAAGACAATTTAAAATATCAGAAAATAAAATAATGAATTATTTTGAAGATAATGATGATTTACTTATTGAAGATTTTATAAATTCAAATAATGGATTTTTCAGTCAAGATTATGATGTTGTTATAGATATCCCATATAATAATGAATCCGTTGTCAGGCATACAAAATTCATTCAAGGATCTGAAATGAAGATATTGTGGAAATTAATAACGTATATTAGAATCAACAATCTGTGATGAAACATTTGATTATAATTTATACATACAAAGTACGTTAAAAATAAGTCGAACATGTTATGGAAAAGTGTTGATCAAAATTTGAAAATAGCGAAGACTTTAAAACAATAAAGCTTTTTTGCCGGTGTCTTTGATGCTTTTTAAGGAAGTTGTTAAACATGTTTTGTAATTAATGAATATTTATATGCATTTATTTAATATATTTATAACTACTATAGATCAAAGATATGTTTGATCATAAACGAGATAGTAATTGCGAAGATTCACTACGAGATTCACCATCTAATGAAGATAGTAATGATCCAATGTTGCTTATCAATGAATTTGAGGATAGTAAAATAAAGAGCAAACATTATAAAATTAAAGCTAAGAAGAAATATCACAAGTCAAAACATGGATGTACAGCATGTAAAGAACGTAAAATTAGGTGTGATGAGAAACTGCCGTTTTGTATGAATTGTTTAAAAAGGGGGATTGATTGTCCATATTTAACAATGACACCATATCAAATTCATATGATTATGGAAAATCGAAAAAGTGAAACTGAAAATAATAATAATAATAATAATAATAATAATAATAATAATAATAATAATAATAATTATAATTATATTATTAATGAATATCCATATAATATTACTAATTCTATTAATTTAAATAATGATATATCACAAATAAATAAATCTATTTATCCAACTCATGAAATGGAGAATATAATGCTTTCACCATCTATTATCAATGATGTTTCAACAAATAAAAGAATGAATTTAATAAATAAAGATTATAAACCATTAAAGACGAATTTTATACCGAATGAAGAAGAAACTAAGGAATCAAATTTTAATACTATAAATCGATTAATTCCATTATATAATAATTCAAAATTTTCCAATAGAACTTTTAATACATCACATGAGATAATAATTAACTATTTAGAAAAATTTTCATCGAAATATTTATTAATTTCAACATATTTATTAAAAAGAGATTTTAATAAATTATATTCATTATTAAATGGAACACAATTAGAGATTGGTTTATTTCTTAGTCATATTGCATCATTAGGTATTGCACAACTTTATAATAAATTATTAAGGAAATCATTTTTATTATTTTCAATTGATTATTATAAGAATATTATATTAAAGCAAAAAATATTACCAAATATTAATTATATGGTAAAAATATCAATTTCATGTGAATGTGAGAATGAATCAGTTATTTCAATTGATGAAATTACGAAAATAATTAAAGATGAATATTTACCATATTTTAATGAATTTTCAATTGGTTGTAAAAATTTATTTTTAAGTTGTTTTACAGTATTAGATGATTGTTTAAGTTATCATTTTAAGAATGGATTAAAATATGATATGAATTTTGAAGATGGTGAAAAATCTATTAATTTAGTTGGTATATTTTCAACTGGTATTTATGCAATGATTATGGAAAGATCCAATGAAAAGGAATTAATGACAAACTCAAATGTTTTATCATCATATTTAATATTGATTTTTAAAGAATTATTAATGAAAAATTATCCAGTTAATTTATTTTCAGAATTTAAAAATTTAATTGAAAAATTATCAATTTTTTATCATAATGATATAAATTATGAAAATTTAAGAAATTTTTGTGAAAAGCATGAAAATTTATTAAAAGTTAATTTACAAAATAATTCAATTCTTGGATTTAATAATGGTTATTTAATTAGATTAGTTAATTCGTTTAAATCGATTTTACCATTTGATTTATCAAATATATTATCAATGAATAATGAATTTGATAATAAATTATCAGAAACTGAAATTTTAATTAGAATTACATATTATACATTATATCAAATTATTAATATTATAATTCCAGGTATTAAAAATATTACAGCTGGTTATTTTTCAAGTACTGAATGGACATTATATAATATTAATAATATTAATAATTTAATGAAATTATTTTTAAAAATTAAGAATAAAAAATTACAATTAAGTTGTATATCATTTATTAGAATTGGTAGATATTGTAAATTTAATTGGGTTTATTATAAAAAATATTTGAGTAATATTTTATTAGATAAAATTTTAAATGACGAGGAAGATATTTCAATTCATCAAAGATATTTAAGATTAAAAGATTTAAAGGATAATAGTGCAATAAATGAAATTCAAATTAAGACATTTTCATTAGATAAAGGACAATTCTTTAGAAAATGGAATTATCCAAATAATGAGAATTTAAAACCTGAAAGATCTTTTAAAGTTGGTGATAATAAAATAATGAATTATTTTGAAAATAATGAAGATTTACTAATTGAAGATTTCATTAGTAATAACAATGGATTTTTTAGTTTAGATCATAATGTATCAGATGTGTTAGATGGGGTTGAATCTATTGCCAAAGAGGTTAAATTTATAAACAAGCAGGAGATCAAGATCCTTTGGAAACTTATCACATACATCAGGATCAACAATCTCTGAGTTATTCTTGTTATTATTATTATAATGTGTGTGTAAAATATGAAGATTTATTTTTATGTGTGTAGAGTTAAATTTAACGAGCGAGTTTTAAGCTTTCAGATTTGAATTGGACGCCTCCTTCTCTTTATGTAGTGTTTTGTCAGGTTGTTGATGTATCTGGTAGGATAGGGTAGGATATCAGGGATACATAGGATCGAGATGACTTCTGCATTTCACACAGACAACAATAATAACAATAATAATAATAATAACGCCGATTTGCTTATAAATGAAGATGAGCAATTTGATATAAACGAGATACTAAATGATGATTTTGATTATGATGACATAGGTGTTGATATTGACGTATTTAATAATAAAGACGATTTTAATAACGATAGTGATAATGAAAATAAGTCAAATATAGAGAGTTCGGAAGATAAAATATCAATTTCAAGAATAGCAGCTAAACGATTTAAAAAGAAACATAATAAATCAAAGAATGGATGTTCAGCTTGTAAAGAACGTCGAATTAAATGTGATCAACGAATTCCAATTTGTTCAAATTGTGAACGTAAAGGAATTAAATGTCCATATTTAATGATGACACCATATCAAATTCATAGATTAACTGAAAATGAAAAATATAAAAATGAAATTGATTTAGATAAGGAAAGGAATAGATTTAATAAAATTTCAATTTCAAATTCAAATTCAAATTCAAATTCAAATTCAAATTCAAATTCAAATTCGAAAAATGGACGATATACTTATCAAATATCAGGTTTAATTTCTTTAAATGATGATACACCACAAACAAATGAATCAATTTATCAAAGTCATGAAATGGAAATTGCAATGTTAAAACCAACTTTAAATGATAAAATTAAAGCAAATAATAATTTAACAGAAGTAACTAATTATATTCCATTAAGAACAAATTATATTCCAATTCAAGAAAATGAAAAAAATATTTTAAATAATAATAATAATAATTTAATCAAAGAAATGGTTCCATTACATTCAAATTCAAGAATTTCAAATAAATCATTTAGTACAAGTCATTGTTATTCAATTAAATATTTAGATAATATTATTTCAAAATATTCATTATCAACAAAATTATTATCATCACGAGATTTTAAATCATTATATAAATTATGTAATGGTATGCCATTAGATGTTTTTTTATTTTTTAATTATATTAATACATTAAATTTATCTCAACTTTTTAATAAATTATTAAGAAAATCATTATTATTATTTGCAAATGATTATTATAAAAATATTATATTAAAACAACAAATTGTTCCATTTTCAAATAATATGGCAAAATTATCAATTTCATGTGAATGTGAGAATGAATCAGTAATTTCAATTGATGAAATTACTAAAATTATTAAAAATGAATATTTACCTTATTTTAATGAATTTAGTCGTTGGTCAAAAGATTTATTTTTAGGTTCATTCCAAATTTTAGATGATTGTTTAGCTTATCATTTTAAAAATGGTTTAAAATACGATATGGATTTTGAAGATGGTAAAAATTCAATTAAATTAGTTGGAATTTTCTCAACTGGTATGTATGCAACTATAATGGCTAGAGCAAAAGAAAATAATTTAATGACAAGTACAAATATAATTTCATTATATTTAATTTTAACATTTAAAGAATTTTTAATTGCCAATTATAATATTAAATTATTTGAAGATTTTAAAAATGTAATTGATAAATTATTACCATATTATAATAATGATATAAATTATGAAAATTTAAAATTATTTTGTGAAAAACATTATAAATTATTATTAATTAATCAACAAAAAGATTCATTACTTGGATTTGATAATAGTTATTTAATTAGATTAATTAATTCATGTAGATCAATTTTACCATTTGATTTATCAAATTTGATGTGTCAAGATGATTCAAATTTTAAATTATCAGAAACTGAAATTATTATTAGATTAGCTTATAATACATTAAATCAAATTATACGTGCATTAATTCCAGGTAATAGAAATATAACAGCTGGTTTTTTCTCAGGTAATGAATGGACAATTTTTAATATTAATGATTTTAAGAATTTAATGAAAACTTTTAAAAAAATCAAGGATAAAAAATTACAATTAGCTGGTATATTTTTAATTAGAACTGGTTTATTCTTAAAATGTCATTCAACACGTTGTAGGGATTATTTTGTAAATTTTCAAATTAATTCATTATTAAATGATGCAAGTAATGAAGATATTTCAATTCATCAAAGGTATTTAAAATTGAAAAAAATTAAAGATGATGGATTTATGGATGAAATTCAAGTTAAATCATTTTTATTAGAGAGGGGAAATTTTTTCC
Source organism: Pichia ethanolica (assembly GCA_030570435.1). NCBI lineage: Eukaryota > Fungi > Ascomycota > Pichiomycetes > Pichiales > Pichiaceae > Pichia > Pichia ethanolica. Next base: position 2,420 of record JAJLVP010000295.1, on the reverse strand, counting down.
AAAAATGGAATTATCCAAATACTTATAAATTAAAACCAAAGAAAGGATATAGAGTTTCACAGCATAAGATTATAAATTATTTTAAAGATAATGAAGATTTAATGATTGAAGATTTTATAAATAATAATAATGGATTTTTCAGTGAAGATTTTAATTTATTAGATACAATAAAGACTGTATCTATAGAGAGTAATACAACATTTATTGATGAGGATCAAATGAAGATATTGTGGAAGTTGATTACTTATATCAGAATTAACAACTTATGAAATGTGAAATGTGAAATGTGAAATGTATGTGAAATGTGAAATGTGAAATGTGAAATGTGAAATGTGAAATGTGAAATGTGAAATGTGAAATGTGAAATGTGAAATGTGAAATGTGAAATGTGAAATGTGTAAATACATATAATTGTATAAATACATAATGTATTATTTATAGATATAAAGGACATTTTAAGATGTTAAGTGGCTGAAAATAAACGAGATCGTTTGAGTGCAAAAATTATCGGATTTTAGATGCCCGTTACATTGCCAGTTTAGTGTAGAGCTTCGATACACTACTCAAATCCTTTGAAATGTGTTTTGATCATAACTTAGTTATAATAAATATATTTTCCATTCATCAGTATTAGTAATTTATCGAATAATCGGCCGAATCCCTCTACTTTAACAATGTTATTAATCCGCAACATATATTTATATTGTGACAAAAATTAACTTTACGGCAAAAAAACCGAGATTTCATATTTTTTTCTAGAAACCTTTTTTTTTTCCATTTTGTGCTGCACAAGATCTGGAAATGGAAAGACGAAGAGTGTGTTTATTTCTTTCTATACGTGAGTTGTCTTCCTTTGTCTTTGGATACATCAAAGGTTTTCACAGCAGGAAGAAGTAAGTATCAATGTGTTGTGATCAGTTCGATATGAAATTTAAAGAGGAAAATAGGCTGATTGAAGATAAATATGATAAAGAAAGAGAAGAATTTAAAAAAATTCGATTAAAAAAGAATAAATCAAAGGACAGTTGTTCAGCTTGTAAAGAACGTAAAATCAAATGTGATAAAAGGACACCTATTTGTTCATTTTGCAAGAAAAAGGGAATCGAATGTCCATATCTTTTTATGACACCTTTTCAAATTAACAGAATTGAAAAAGGGCAGAAGTCTAATATCAAAACAAAATATAATAATGAAGATAATAATAATGAAGATAATAATAATACGATGGTGCAATCTACAACATTTCATCAAATAGAAAATTCAGCTTTGCCAATATCAATAAATGATAAACAAAATGATCAAAATACTTCTAATAATTATTTAACATTTAATATGAATTTCACATCATCAAATAAAATCCAGGAATTAGTAATAAATTATGATCAAATTAATATTCTTTCAAAACCCTTATATAATAATTCAAAAAAATCAAATAAAACTTTTAATACATCTCATGATATAAGTATTTCATCTCTTGAAGGGGCATGTAAAGATTATGAATTACTTTTAAGTTTATTAACGAATGAAAATTTTAGAAATTTAAAATCAATTGTAAAAGATAAAAGATTAGAGACAATTTCATTTTATAATTATATTAATAATTTAAATATTTGCCAACTTTTTAATAACTTAGTTAGAAAATCATTTATATTATTTGCAAATGATTATTATAAGAATATAATTTTAAAACAAAAAATATTACCAAAAGTTAATTACATGAAAAAATTATTAATTTCTAGTGAATGTGAAAAAGATTCTGCAATTTTAATTGATCAAGTTAGTAATATTATTAAAAATGATTATTTACCAAATTTTAGATATTTTGATATTGCAATTAAAAATATTATATTAGGTAGTTGTATTATTTTAGATGATTGTTTAGGTTATCATTTTAAAAATGGTTCAAAATTTGATATGGATTTTGAAGATGGTGAAAAATCAATTGAATTAGTTGGTGTATTTTCAACTGGTATGTATTCAATTATAATGGAAAAATATAATGAAAATTTTTTAATGTCAAATAAAAATGTTTTATCATCATATTTAATTACAAATTTTAGAGAACTTATGACTAGTAATTATAATTTAAATCTTTTTTCTGAATTTAAAATTATGATTGATAGATTATCAACATTTTATCATAATGATGTTAATTATGAAAATTTAAAATTATTTTGTGAAAAACATGAAAATTTATTAATTAATAATGTAGAGAATGATTCATTACTTGGATTTAATAATGGTTATTTAATAAGATTACTTAATTCATATCATTCAATATTACCATTTGATAATTTTAATATGATGGAATTAAATCAATCAAATTTTGAATTATCAGATTTAGATATTATAATTAGAATTGCATATTTTTTATTAGCTCAAATAATTCGTTGTTTAATACCTGGAATTAAAAATATTAC
>JAJLVP010000294.1:0-64698 GCA_030570435.1 Pichia ethanolica | reverse complement strand
AACGGTGTGTTGATGGTTGTTGGAAGAGGAGATAATGGTCGATGAAGTTGAAGTTTCAGGAGGGCAAAAATTTTCAATTTTTTTGCCAGAAAGAGAAGTTTGATTGGGTTCCGGTTCTAAGGGGAAACTGGACCGATTCGTCTCGTTTGGAGGGTCATTTTGACCTATTTGAACACTATTTTGTAGCATTTTTTTTTTAATTTTATTTTTATTTTTATTTTTATTATTTTTATTTTTATTTTATTTTTATTTTTTATTTTATTTTATTTTTATTTTTATTTTTATTTTTTATTTTATTTTTATTTTTTATTTTGTTTTTATTTTTATTTTTATTTTATTTTTTATTTTTTATTTTTTTTATTTTTTATTTTGTTTTTATTTTTATTTTTTTATTTTTATTTTTTATTATTTTGTTTTAATTTTTTATTTTTTATTTTATTTTTTGTTTTATTTTTATTTTTTTATTTTATTTTTATTTTATTTTTATTTTTATTCTACATTAAGGTTAAAGTAGAGATTAATAGGACGATCCGTAACATTTCCAACAAATTCCTTGTTAGCTCAGTCGGTAGAGCGTTCGGCTTTTAAGAATTCGTAAGAAGTCGACCGAAATGTCCAGGGTTCGAGCCCCTGATAAGGAGTTTTGACATTATTTTTTTTTATTTTCTTATTTTTTTAAGTTTAACTCAAATTCCCATTCGAAATTTCTTTACAAAGCAGAAATCAGAAAATAAACGGGACGATCTAAATTCACATGAGATGCTGATGTGATTGTCATTTGCTCTTGAGATGAATAAGAAAAGTCGATGTGATACATATTGTTTACTTGAGTTACTCTACTTTTTTTACTTTATCAGATCGTTATTAAACCAGACACAATGATTGTAATGGAATATATCTATTCAATTGTTAATTCAATTGGTATTTCAACAAGATCATTTCAAGATTTTTGTGTTCTTTTGGTTGTTTTATTTGTCAGTTTAAAAATTATATTCAATTATAATATAATAAACAGAGTTATTCCATCATATTCATATAATCCAATTAAATTTCAAAATGATAAATTTAAAGATGGTATTACAATGGAAGAATTTATCAATCAAAATGTACCTGAATTTAAAGAAAATTCATGGTCAATAATGAACCCATTTTTATTTAATGGTCATTTACAAACTATGTTTGCAGGTATTAGAAGATTCCGAAATGTTGATATTTTATATTTTACACGTCAAATTAGATTCGCAAATGATGGAGGTTGTGTTTCATTAGATCATGTTGTCTCAAAAGAGCAATTTTATAAAGTTAAAAATGATTTAGTTATACCAGAAAACCAACCCGAACATATAGATGACTATATTCGTTATATGAGTAAAGATGAAATCGAATTTCAAGAGAAAGGTAGTGATGATTCGAAAGCAATTGTATTAACATTAACAGGATTATCAGGATCATCAGCAGAATCATATATTAGATGTTTGTATAATAAATTAAATAAAAATTTGGATTTTGAACTTTACGTTATGAATTCAAGGGGTTGTGGTAATACAAAATTAACGACACCAAAATTATTTTGTGCATTATGGACAGAAGATGTTAGATGTTTAGTTAAATTTTTTAGAGAAAAGTATCCAAATAGGAAAATTTATTTATTTGGTATAAGTTTAGGTTCAATTGTGATGGCCAATTATTTAGCTCAAGAGGGTGAAAATTCAAATATTTCATTAGCAATTGCATTAGCATCGATTTGGGATTTACGTGGTTCATCATATTTCCTTGAAAATGGATTTATTTCATCATTATTTTATTCAACTGCAATGACATTCCCGTTAATGATGTTATTAAAATCTCATTCAAATGAATTATTACAAAATCCAATTTTTCAATCACAATATAAAAATAATATAATTAGAAAAATTTGGAAGTTAAAAAAATTTGATGATGTTTTTACATCAAAAATGTTTGGATTTACATGTGCTGATGATTATTATACTCAAGCATCTCCAATTTATAAAGTTTCAAAAATTAAAACTCCTTATGTTAATTTAAGTTCATTAGATGATCCAATAACTGGTGGTTTACAAGTTGGCGCCTTACCATTAGATCAAGCTAAATTTAATCCATATATGTCAATGATTAATACAAAATTAGGTGGTCATGTTGCTTATTTTAAATGGAATAATGAGAGATGGTATGCTGAACCAATTGCAAAATTAATTATTAATTTTCATGAAAAAATGTCATCTCAAAAGAATTTTAAGGTTGATATTAATGAAAAACATTTACCAAAAACTGCACTTATAGATGGTCATCTACCAGTTTTAAAAAAACATTCAATTTAGAATGAAATTTCAATTCAATAAAAAAAACTTACTACATTATACATTTTATTATTTAGTTATTTATTATTATTCCTTTTATATATTCAAAATTTTTGTCCTTTCTTTTTGTGAACCGGTTTCGTTAATTTACAAAATTTTTAATTTTTTTAATTTTTTTCAAATTTTTTTCTTTTTTTTTTTATAAACCCAGAAAAAGAGAACTATAAATATCTGTAAAATAAAAATGCTATATAGAATTTAGAAATAAAAATAATGATAAATTTGTAGTATAAATATCAACTTACTTATAAAGCAGGACCAGCAGCGATAACTTCCTTTGTACAACCAGCGGAGTATTTTTCGAAATTTTCCATAAATAATTGAGCTAAATTAGTAACTTCAGTATTGAAGTCTTGAACACCTGAAGCCCAGAATTTAGATGGGTTTAAAATTTCTGAAGGAACACCTGGACAACTCTTTGGAATTTGTAAACCAAAAGTTGGATATGTTTCAAATTCTTGTTCAGCTAATTCACCAGAGTGAATTGCATCTAAAATTGCTCTAGTATATTTAAGTGGACATCTCTTACCACCTTTAGTGTATGATTGACCACACCAACCAGTATTTAATAACCAAGCATGAGAATTATGTTGTTGCATCTTATCAGATAATTGTTGAGCATATTTCATTGGATGTAAAACTAAGAATGGTTGACCGAAACATGCAGAGAATGTAGCTTCTGGTTCAGTAACACCAACTTCAGTACCAGCCATTTTAGATGTATAACCTGAAATGAAATGATACATAACTTGAGAATTTGTTAATTTTGAAACTGGTGGTAAAACACCTCTTGCATCACAAGTTAATAAGATAATATTCTTTGGATGAGAATCTGCAAGACATGGAATTTTAGCAGATGGGATAAAATCAATTGGATATGCACATCTTGTATTTTCAGTAATATTTGCAGCAGAATAATCAACATCTCTTGTAACTGGATCATAAACAACATTTTCTAAAACTGAACCAAATCTAATTGCATTAAAAATTTCTGGTTCTCTTTCAGCTGATAAATCTAAACATTTTGCATAACAACCACCTTCAATATTGAAAACACCATGATCAGACCAACAATGTTCATCATCACCAATTAATTCTCTATGTGGATCAGCTGATAAAGTTGTTTTACCAGTACCTGATAAACCAAAGAATAATGTAACATCACCATCAGTTTTACCTTGATTTGCAGATGAATGTAAAGTTAAAACTTTATGTTTAATTGGCATTAAATAAAACATAACAGTGAAAATACCTTTCTTCATTTCACCTGCATATTCAGTACCTAAAATAACCATTTCCATTGTTTTAAAATTAATTTCAACAGAAGTTGAAGAAGTCATACCTTTTGTATAAACATTAGCTGGGAATTGACCTGCATTCCAAATTGTAAAATCTGGTTCACCGAAATTTTTCAGTTCTTCAATTGTTGGTCTAATTAACATATTTTTCATAAATAATGCATGATAAGCTCTTGCACAAACAATTCTAACTTTAATTCTATATCTTGGATCCCAACCAGCAAATGCATCAATTATATAAACTTTTTCTCTTGTTCTTAAATAATCAATTGCTCTTGATTTTGAAATATTCCAAACATTTTCATCAACTTTTTTATTAACTGGACCCCACCAAATATGTTCATTTGAAGTTTCTTCTTCAACAATTCTTTTATCTTTTGGAGATCTACCAGTTTTTTTACCTGAAAATGCAATTAAAGCACCTGATGATGAAATTGTTGTACCTTTTTCTTTTAAACCATCTTCATATAAAATTGGTACAGCAGAATTATAATGAATTTTCGCTTCTGGATTTAAACCTAATTTTGATGCAATTGATGATTTAATTTCATTTTTATTAAATGGAGTTTCATGTTCAGTTGAAACACTTTTACTATATTCTTGATGGATATCGACAGCAGTTGGAGCCATTTTGATTTATTTATTAATTTAATTTGTCTTTATTAAATTATTAATTATTTTTTTTTAAAAAGATTTCTTTTTTAAATTAATAAATTAAAAGGGATTAATTTTGCAAGTCAATAAGTTTGGGGGGATATTAGGTATTTATATAATTCGTATTATAAAAATTTAGTGAAAACCAATACAAAATAAAAACCAGCCTAAAGAAAAAGTGTTAAAGTAGGATAAAACCGGGGAAATACCCCGGGGTGTGATAAATTAATAATTTAATTTAATTTAGATTTTAATAAATTTTTTTTATATTGACTTCTCGCAATTCCAATATATTATTATATAATAATAATATTATATAATAATATAATCTCCGGGATCCCATCCCACTATATAATAAATACCATAGAAATAAGCCAATACAGAAGCGCTGTTTCCTAATATAGCAGAAAATGTGGGGAGAAAGAATATTTTAAACTTTTAATTAACGCTAACTCCCACCTACCCGCTGAAGAGCCGAATTTGCACGATGCTTAATTAATATATGATATTGTTGTAATAGTGTTAGTTGGTAGAATCCCGGTATTTTACGATATGTACACCAATTGCTTACTTAAGCTCTTAAGCTGTCAGTATACAAATAACAAATAACAAATATATATAAACTATTAATACAACGATAAATCCTTAAAATTTATATGTTGTCATCCCACTGACGAGTTTTAAATTTATATTAATTATCATCCCTCCTTTTAATTTGTTTATATTTACTTTTTGTACCCCATATTTTCAAGTATTTTTAGACATATCGTGTTTTCTTTGACAATTTCTTGAATTTTGAGGTGTTTTTTCTCTCAATTTCGGATGTTTATTATGTTTATTTTTAATTAAAGAAACCTTCTAGAATTATAAATATCATATATGATGATATAAATGTAAATAAACAAACCTGGGGTAACTTATTATTTTACTTTAAATTTTTTTAAAATTAAAATTATTATTAACGCAATTTAATTTGTTTTTAATTTACCCCGGATTTCTTTCATTTATTGTGTATGTTTTACAATAGTTTTATTATTTTATTAATTTATTTATTAATTATTATTAATTTATTTATTAATTATTATTAATTTTCATGCCACTAAAATAAATTTTTGAAATCAAATGTACACCCCTTCCCACTTTTTAAATATTCTTTAAACACCTTATGATCGATATCACCGTTAAAATTATTTTCGTTATTACAATGAAGATTAGAATATAAATAAATGTTGCTAATAAAATCAAATTCACTAAATTACGAAAATTGTCAGGGTCTTTGGTATGGGGGACTAAATGGTGAGTATGCTAGCTTACGTAATTTAACGTGACTTTTTGCTTTGATCCGCGAATCGTTAAATGTTAAAAATTTTGTTAAAAACGTGACTTTTTTCTAAATTTTCCATAATACATATAAAAGTTGAAAACTACTTTATTTTTATTCTATTATTTAAACATTTTCTCTTTATAGTTTTTAAATTATAATGTCACATTTGTAATCTCCAGATTTGAAAGATTCTAAAAAAATAATTTTTCTTCACTTTAAAGAAAGATTATAGGGAAAAAATCTATAAAATTCAATAAATTAATTATGATGACAATTTTTATAATTTAATGAAAGAGAAATCTAAAAGTTTAGATGATAGATCATTTCAAAAATCTGTCATAACTGCAATTTTAAAATATTATATCAAAATAAAACTGCCTCCCCTGAAAGACTTGTCAATTTTGTTTATGATAATGTGAAAGAAGATCCTTCATTGGTTTGTTGTGATTTGGAAAGGTTAAATTATAGAAATTATTTGGAAATTTTATATGCTATGGTGGATGATAAATCATTTTTTCGTTGTGTGAACTATAAATATGTAATTGAAGAAGGAACAAAAGTAAAATTTAGAAGAGGTTATTTAAAACATGTAACTGAAATTTTAAAAAAGCGTTATAATTATCAAGATGGGTTCTTATGCTTTTTTTTATGTGGATGGTTTAGATTTCCCTAAATTTAAAAATTTACCAGTTAAAGTTAAAAGAAATATGACTTTAAAAGATATTCCAAGAGCTACAAGAAAAGGCGTTAAAAAAAGATTTAATTCTACAATTCAACTATTCTCTTTGGTAATTATATTCAGAATGACATGTCATAAATTTGAGGAATTAAATGGTTACCATTTAGGTATTTTGAATAAAGTTCCACATAATGATGATATATGGCCAGTTGGTGGGATTAAGTATATGTAATAATAATAGTAATAAAATAATTCCTAAAATATCATGTCCTAACCGGTATCGGATTTCTTACCATTATCATATCATTATCAGATTTTTGTATTTAACCATTTTCTGTGTAATAATATACTCTTCTACAGAATAAGTGGAAAATTTGAAATTTTGATTTTGTATTTATTCTGACGCGCAAAAATTATTTCCAAATCAAAGTGGCTTTCTTTAAACGTCAAAATCAAAAAACACACAAATATTAACAATTAGTTATTATTTTATATTATATTATAACTGTTCATCTATTAACCATTAGAAAATTAAAAGAATATATCCTGATATTCTTTCTAAATTATTTATCTTATACATATATTTAAATTAATCGTAAACTATATATATATTTTTTTCAAACTTAAAAGAAAATTATTTTTATACTTTTGAAGTACCTTGATTTGATTCAAGTTCTTCAAATGCTTCTTCTTCATGTTTAACTTTTTCAAGTTCAAATTCTTCTTCTTCAGCTTCAGATTCACTTTGACTATCATGAACTTGTTTTTCAGGTCCAAAAAAAACAATTAATAAAACATAACCGAAAACACAACCGACAAAAATTGCCATAACTTTTGCATAATCAAAAATTGCTTCACCACTTGGTGATGTCATTGGGAAATGTTCACCAATTGTTGTTTCAATTGTTGAAGAAGCAGATGATGCTAAATTACCTAACTGATATGAAATACCAACAACGAATGATTTAAAATCTGGTGGTGCTAATTCTGATAAATAAACTGGAACAACACCCCAAGATCCTTGAACGAAAAATTGTAACCAAAAAACACCTGCATTAATATTTGCATTATCAACGAATGCCCATGGATAAATTAATGCACCACCTGCAACACAACAAATCATAATAGATAATCTTCTACCAACGAAATTTGATAAATGTCCAACTATAATACCACCTGCAATTGCACCAAAATTTGCAACACAATTTGTAACAGTTTGAGCATTTTCTGAGAAATCATATCTTTTACTTAATAAAGTTGGATATAAATCTTGGGAACCATGTGACATAAAGTTAAAACCAGCCATTAATAAAACCATATAAATAATCATTAACCAATAAACTTTTAATGAAGCAACTGCTTTTTCTTTAAAAGTTTTTTGATGAATTCCATGTTCAATATTATATCTTTCAATTTCTTTATGTCTTTGGAAAGCTTTAGTTTCAGGTAATGAAGCTCTAAAACAACAAATTAAGAAACAAACACCTGCACCAAACCAAAACATTGCTCTCCATTTATGTTTTGAATTATCTGCAATTGCTCTTTTAAAGACAACAGCTAATAAATAACCAAATGCATAACCTTGTTGTAAGAAACCAGAAATGAAACCTTTTGCTTCATGTGGACAATCATCTAATGCAGTTGCAGCTGCATTACCATAAACACCACCTAACATAATACCGAAAACAGCTCTAACACCTAAAAATTGTTGATAATTTTTAATAAAACCAGTACCAATTTCTAAAACACAAACACATAATAAATTTGCAATTAAAGGCCATTTTCTACCATATTTATCACCAAGATAACCGAAAAAGAAACCACCAACAGATCTTAACATCAAAACAACTGTAATACCCCATGTAATATCTTTAACACTTTTATCAAAATCAATTGCTAATTGTGAAGCATTTAAAGAAATTGAGAAAAAATCATAAGCATCCCATGACCATGCAATAAAAGCACTAAAAATCATTAACCATTGTTTAAATCCAATCATTTTTAAACCAGGTAAAGGATTTAATAAATGTCTATTTGCTTCCATTGATTGTTTTGTTGGGAATAATTGTGTAAATCTAGCTTTTAAATATCTTTGAATTGATGGACAAGATAAATCTGGTTTTTCCATCATTTGATTTTCTTCTGAATTTAAATTTGGATCATCACTTTTAAAAGTTTGAAATGAATTATTTGATTGTTGTTTATTTAAATTATTTTCTAAATCATAATCAACATTTTCTACAACATTTGTTGTAGTTTCAATTGATGTATCATTTTCATCAACTTTTTTATTTTTTCTGAAAAGCATGTTTTGTTTTTAATTAAAATTATATATTAAGATTAATATATACAAGTATTACTTAAATATAATTTAATTGTTCTCTGAAGAAAGAAATATTTAATAATAATAGGAAGCAAAAAAAAAGAAGAAATAAATGCATTACAAAAAAAAGGAATTCCTTTCCTTAAAATATGGGGAAATGGTTATGCTTTTATAGAAGAATATTAACTTAATTTTAAATTTGTTAATTAAAACCAAATTTATGTAAAAACTAAACTTACATCATTGTGGTTAATAATAAAAAAAAATGCAAACAAAGAGAAAAAAAAAGCCAATTTGACTCATTGATAGTCATTCAAATCGCGGAGAACAATGGGCGGTATTTTGAAATTACGACGGTTTTAAAGAGTGGAGAAATGGAAATTTCAAAAAATTGCTGTTAATAATTTATAATTACATTATGTTATTTTAAATCTTTTTTCTTAACAAAGTGGACAAAAGGGAGTTTCACTAAATTAAACTGTTTTATTTATTTTTACACGATATTTTACTCTACACCCCCGGAATTTTAATAAAAAGCACTTTTTAGTTAGTTAGTTAACGTGTATTATATTAGAAAAGTAAAGTAAAGTAAAGTAAAGAAAAGAAAAGAAAAACAAAAAAAAGCACATTGTAAATTTGGTTATTTATTTATTTATTTATTTGGAAACAAATTTACTTCGAACAGTTCTATATATGCTATTATTGTTGATAATTTGATTTACTCTATTCAAACGACAAATTAGAGAGATATTGTGTTAGTGTAGTAATTGCTATGAACACCACACACCCTAATACTACTGCCATTCTGCGGCAGAAAATATCTTCTTCACAAACATTTTTTTTTATCTCTGTATCTTTATTACTAACTATGTTGTCGATTATTATTTTAACAATACTAAAAATATAACAAAACAGTAATTTGTGTGACCTCCGCAATTTTTTGCATTATTGTTATTGTTATTATTATATAATATTGATAATTTATTGGTTCCTCCTTTTATTTATGGATCTGATTTACTATTACTTTTTTTTTGTGCTACTATAATACAATTGAAGTTTCACTATTATTAAGATTGGATTACAAATTTCCGCTTGTTTATAACGGTTTACTATATTATATGAGTAAAATTGTAACATTATAAAGACGGTAAATCTTCTCCGCTAAATGTCCTTTTTTTACTTATTTCTATAAAACGGATGTTTTCCAATATAAAAATAAAGAAACAAAACAAAAACAAAGCAAAACTAAACTAAAATAAAATAAAACAAAACAAAACAACAAAAGAAACCCCAAAATTTGTTTTCGTTATTTTTACATTTATTTATTTATTTATTTATTTATTTATTTATTTATTTATTATTACACCTCTTCTGCTGCCTAATTTTAAACGGAGAAACGGAGAACGCAATTACTTCCTTTCTGTTTAAACCGCACCCGGCGAACACATTCCCGCCTCGTTGGAAAATAAAAAAATGGCGTTTTTCCCCTATTAAGCAGCTGGGAAGGAGTTTTAGTGGAGAAAAACGAAAAAGGGGAAAAAAGCGAAAATGCGAAATTAAAGGGAAAATTTTTTTTATTATTAATTATTAACATAAAAATATAAAATATATAGAAAAAAAAAGAAAATAAAGTTTCTCCTTTTAAACCTCTGGAAAAATAAATCTCCGGTCAGAGCCGATCGACGCTGCCAATTGTAATGAGCGTGCCAATAAGATACAACAGAAAAGTCAATAATTATTAATTATTACAATTTATTATATATTTTTTTTAATTATTGATCCGAACAATTTGCAAATACATTTAATGTTAAAGATAAAGTTTCATTTATTTAAATATAAGTAAAATAATAAAAAATTATAAAATTTGTAATTATATAAAAATAAATTTAAAAATAATGAATAATTTGAAATAAACAACTAAATTAATTAATTAATTAATTAATTTAAATTATTTACTCAACTTTTTCTTCAACTTTACCAATTAAATCAGCAGCTGGATCAACTGATATAAATTTATCAGTAATTGGAGCTAAAACTTTAGTGTAAATTAATTCTGCACCATTAGTACTTGGTAATGCAATATAAACTAAGAATAAAGTTTTAAATAAGAAATAAGCTGGTACCCAATAAATAATAGTTTTTGACCAAAATTCAACAATTTGTAAAGCTGCAAATACAACCCAATATGTTAATAATTTTGTATCATCAGTTGAAGTTCTAGTTTTTAAAGCTTTTAATGATAAATAACCTGGTAATACAAAACCGGCAAAATTACTTAATAATTGACCAATTCCACCAAAATTTAAAAATACTAATAAAAAGTAAATTGCACCTGCACCTAAAACTGCATATGATCTTGGAAGTTTAGTTTGAGCTTCAAATGTATCTAAAACTGAAATGTGTTTAGTACTCTATATTAAAAGAACAAAAAAAAAAAGAAATAATATTATTGTTTTTAAACAATTAATTTGTTAGTATTTGAAAATATAGATAATATATCAATTGATATTATATATTATATATTATATTATAAACAATTAAAACATACAGCATCAATTTTGTTTAAGTATTGTTGAGCTTGAGCTTGAATGTTTTTGAAATCCATCTTTGTAATTGACTTAAATGTTGATAAACTAGATAGAATAAATAGATAAATAAACAGATAAACAAATATATAAATATAAATTCAGATAATAATCAAACAAAACAAACAAAACAATATGAATCAAATTAAAGATTGTTAACTCTAATCAGAAAACTAACAGACAAAATTGAAAAAAATAAAAAAAAAAGAAAACAAAAAACAAAAAACAAAACTCATCCCGTCATTTGCCCTCCTCATACGATTGATTGATTGATTGATTGATTGATTGATTAAATTAGTTAATTTCCCTCACTTATTCGCTCGCTCGCTGGACGAGACGATTTGAGCCTCAAAACTCAAAACTGAAAAGGCGCAAGGAAATTTATGCCTCAATTGTATTGTCTATTTCAGATTGTAAACATGGTTGTTTGTTTGTTTGTTTGTTTGTTTAAACGTTCTTTGGTTTCTATGATATGATATCATAAACTTGTTTCCTTTTATTATGCTCTTTTTTATGTAGAAAATAATGAAAGATTTTATTTAGAAACCTCATATTTTTGTGTTTAAATCTAATATATGCATTTATTCTAATTATTTACTATATATTATATATTATTAAAAAAATATATGGTTTAATTAATTAACTAACTATAAAACGGCTTTTACGTCAGCGAAGTCAAACTGTCTATCAATCTTATTACCATTAATAACATAACTTAACTTAACACGAATTTTAACTTTTGAACCTGAATTACCAGTAATTTTAACATTTAAAATTGTAAAATCATTAACATTTAAATTAGTTTTAGAAATTGATGAAAGTTGTAATTTTTGATGTTTTGGAACTGCACATAAAACTGATATATTATTAATAATTTCATTATTAGAATTAATATTCTTAACAATTACTTCTAATTCTGCAACTCCATTACCAACTTGCTTTTCAATAAATCCAACTTTAATACTCTTATCATTAAATGCTTCAATTGATTCAGGTTCAGCAATATTACTACTTTTATTATTCTCATTACTAACAACCGATGAAGTTGGATTAAATAATGATAATATATCATTATTCTTTTTATTAGATGTACTGATATCACCACCATTATTATTATTATTATTATTAATAGTTGAACTTCCAAATATATCAGATAATAAATCAATAGCTGAATCTTTTTCTTTATCACCACTCTTGTTAGTAACATCATCTCCAAGTAAATCTAACAATATATTTCCAGTTTTACTGCCATTTTTATTACTACTACTACCATTATTATTATCATTATTATCATTATTATTTGAATTATTTATATTACTAGATCTATCTAGTAATGATAAATTTTCATGCTTTTTAATACTAGGAGCTGGCATTCTTTCCAATAATCCCCTTTTAATATTAATTGGTTCACCAAATATTTTAGAATATTCAATAGCTCGAGTTTGAATTTCAAGATTAATATTACTCTTTGATTCATTTATAATTTGTCTTAAACGTTCAATTAAACTTGCATTTTTAATTTTAATTGATAATTTTAAACATGTTGTTAAAATATAAATTTTAATTTGAATTTTTTGTTGTTCATTTGAATAATTTGCAACTGCTAAAATTGAATTAATTAATTCAATTATTAAATCTTCATTAATTTTAGAATTTTTATCATTTATAATTAAATCAGAATATTCACCTAAACACCAAATTGTAACTAATGATAAACCATATTGATCAAATGAACTTTTTTCATAAGTTTGAATCATATCAATTAAAATTTTTTTAATTAAATTATCATTTTTAACTTGCATTATAGTTGCTAAAATTGATGATAATATATTATCATTACAATAATTACCTGCAATATTTAACATTTTAATCATTGTATCTAATGTCCATTCTAAATTTGCATTAAATCTTTCACATGAAATTGATAATTGATTTGTAATATAAAATTTTAATTCTTCATCATCTTCATTTTTTAAATAATTTAATAATTCTTTTGTTAATAATTTAATATTTTGTTGATTCATTATACCAAATGTTAATTCTAATGCTCTACGACGAATTGAAATATCACCATCATGTAAACAATTTACAATTGTTGATCTATGCCTTTGAACTGCTAATGGTTCAAATTCAATTACTTGTAATAAAGTATCTAATGCAACATATTTAATATTATTCTCCTTTTGAATTAAAAATTTACTTAATATATTAATACCTAAAACTTTTAATGAAGAATCTGAATTAATTGAAAAAATTGTTTTAACAGTTTCATATAAAATTGCACAACCTGCACCTTTTGAATTTTCAAATTTTGAACAAATTTGAGTTAATAAATCATTTAATAAATCTAATGATTGAATATTTGAATCATTTTGTAAAATTATTCTAATTGATTTTAATAATGATGTAATTAAAAATGGATCAGGTATACCTTTAATATCAAATTCAGGTGAATAACCAGTTGTAATTAATAATTTAATATGAGCAATTAATTTTGGTATTAAAATTTTTAAATTTTCATGACTTGTTTCATCATTTAAATAAATTGAATTAATTAAACAACATGTACTTAATAAAACTCCATGAAATTTATCATTTAATAAATCATTTAAATAAGGTAAATAAACATCACTTAACATTGGATCTTTTTCAACTAATTTTGATGCAACTAAAACTGCTTTTTTCCTAATATATGATTGTTGAGATTTAATTAAATTTTCAATATTTGGATATAAATCTTTTGCTAATTCAGGTGATGCAATATTACCTAATGTACATAAAGCTAATGCAACAATATATTGATTTGAAGATTTCATATCAATATCTAATGAATTTGTTAAAAGTGTTAAAATATCTTGAGATTCATCTAAAATTAACATTGTTGCCATATAACCAACTCTTTTATCAGTAAAACGTGGAGATGCAATTAATTTTAAACATTCAACTTGTCCAAAATATGTTGGTTCACCAAGTATATATAAATAAAGTAATTTTTGAATATTTTTCCTTCTTTTGTCATTATCTAAATGAACATCTCTAAATGAAGCTCTAATTTTTGCACTTTCTTTCCTAATTACTGCACGTTCTGCTGCAATTGTTTTACTGTTTCTAACAGATTTTATAAATGTTTTCAAAGAACCCATTGATGTTATTAACTAATCTTTTATTTTTAAAAGTAAATTAATTATTTAATTAATTAGAAATGTAATATGATTTAATATAATAAATTACTCTCCCCAACCATTCAATGTTGTTTATACTTTTCAATTTTGTGTACAAGTGTCTTCGCGAGATTTAAGGTGTACAATGCTATATTACATGTATTTTTGTGCGAGCATGATGGAAATCCGAAATAGGTAATTTTATATTAATATTGACACTACAGTTATAAATATTAGATAGAAAACAAATACAAAGACATAGTATATCAATTAGACAATATTGTAAATAAAGCTAATTTTAAAGTTTTAATCAAGAATAGGAAACGGGGATTTTTTTCAAACATAAGTTCAAAAATATTAGTTTCTAAAAACAAGATAATTAAGCATGATAACAATATCAAAGTTAAAATAATAATAAATAATAAGTTAAGTAATATATCTTTGAATTTATAATCTTTAGTTAAAAATTTATTAATATTATTATTATTATTATTATCTTTATAAACAATTGAATCACTTAGATGATGTAATTTTGAGAACTTTTTATTTAGAAACATTAATAATTGACGTTTATTATTTAATTTATGTAAAATTTTTTCATTTTCAATTAAGAATTTGCTATTATTTTCAATTGTTAAATCCAAATTATTTTTAACAAAATAATAAACTTTATTTCTTGAGTTGATTTTAGATTTTTTATCATTTTTATTATCAATTTTATTTATCCAACCTTGCTTTGAATGTAGTTTTGATGATAATGTAAATTCAATAAATTGAATATAACTAAATCTATCAAATAAATTAAATTTTTTATCTTTAATATTACAATAAAGTTTTGGAATTTCAAAAGTAATATTACAATTGTTATTAATATTATCATTTTCATCAGAGGAAATATATTCAGTAATATCGTCAACTGATAATATATTCCAATCTTCTTTATCCATGGCCTTTTCTTCACTGCTATTAATATTATTCATTAAAGTCAATTGTTTGTTTAATTTAAAATCTTTAGAACAAAAAAAAAAGTTTAGATTTTGAGATAAATTGTTTTTTTTTAACTCCTTTTTATTTTACATGAAATTATTATATTTTAAAAGATGGTTAAATTAACTTATACTTTAATTAATATGTATAGCAATCTGATCTGTCATAATTTTGAGTTAAAATATGTGATGTATCATAATCAATGAGTTTAAAAGAAAGGTGAGAATATATATAGCATTATATCATGATAGCAATATTATTTATTCATATGACCATTATCATCAACGTCATGATTTAAAGTTCTCTAGCCAAATAACAAGAAACTATAGCAATTATCTTGAACTTTATGAAAATAATAGTTGGAATAATATTCAATAATATTCAAATAGATACACAGTACTAATTGTCTATTATTGCTTTGCGAAAGTTTTGTAAGTGAACACTTGTTTTTTTATTTTTCAGATTAAACCCTTTAACGACTCCAAAAAAAGTATTCAAAACAGCTTACAATTAATCTGTATTCCATTTGATAGAATAAACTATTAATTTAAAGAAGGCATCATAGTTGAAGTATAACCTTTTATAATTAAAGATAAAATGACATTTTACTAATGAACCTGAAAACATAATGTTGAAAGCGTATATTATATTATGTAATGCCCAGAAAAGCTACCCCACCATTTTAAGGGATCATTCAAATAGTGGAAAAATCGAGTAAATAAAAATTTTTGTTCCCATTTTTTTTTTCAATTTCTATGGGGGAGGGCGATGGCGAGCGACAAATGAAATTCGAAAGGGGGACTTAAAATTTATAGGGCCTTAGTGGCTTTTACCGGGACTTAGACTCTCTTTATTTATTTATTTATTTATTTATTTATAATATAATATTATATAAAGGTTATGTAATAGTTATTATTC
This sequence comes from Pichia ethanolica, assembly GCA_030570435.1. NCBI lineage: Eukaryota > Fungi > Ascomycota > Pichiomycetes > Pichiales > Pichiaceae > Pichia > Pichia ethanolica. The sequence goes on along the minus strand of JAJLVP010000294.1, from coordinate 48,391 downwards.
TTTATAGTATTTATGAAATTGAATTGAATTTGTGTAACTTATTAATAAAGATATCAGGTGTGATTAATAAATTAATATATAAAGTAATTAATATAGTAGTATATAGTAGTATATAGTGTAGCGCTTTTCTTTTCCTAAATAGTATATATATACAGCTGCTAATTTAATAATATGCCGGATTTTAGGGAAATAAGCAAATTTTAAAAAATAAAAAAACTAAGCATTCAATAAAAAATAAAAAATAAAAAAGGAGGCTGACATCCGAACCGACGGCCCAAATTGAACTCTTAAAAAAACACTGTTAATTAAGCAAATGATGCAACTTTCACTAAATAATTTAGTGTAACGGAAAATAAACAAATAAATAAATATTGTATAAATATTATACAACTAAATAAATAAATAAGAAAAACACAAATAAAAATTAAAGAACATGTAATAAAAAAAAATCACTCAAATCTGAGCAAAAACACCTGCGCTATAAGGATTAACACATTAAAATGGTCAGACTATTTTTCATACAATTTTTAATTTTTTTATTTGCAATTCTTTTTGTTGCTTTTATTCATTATCTTAATTGGTGGAACTTTATGATTTGTTAATTTTGCAATTATAAAACTACTTATAATATATTGTAATAATATTATTATAAATTAATCATGTCACTAGACTCCGGGCTCTTTTATATAATATATAAGATTATTATGGTATTCTTTTCCATTGGGAAAGCGCGGTTAATTAGAATCAAATCCGTGGGGATGCCCAATTATATTTACTCTAACATTATCGGATAAAGCGATTAGTGGGATTATTGAGTAAGCAAATAACTAAGTAAATAACTAAGTAAATAATGAAAATTTTCAATTTATTTAATATGTGATAATAGTCGTCAATTTCTAACTTATTAATAATTTAAATTAATAAATACAGAATTTTTGAGATGCTTGACAATTATATATGACAATTTTTAATCATTAAATTTAAAAAAGGGTCGGAATTACCATTTTTATACTTTAATATACTTTAATATACTTTAATATACTTTAATATACTTTAATATAATATATATATTTATTTAATAATCAATATTTCTATATAAATATATATATATATATATATATATATATATAAATTATCTTTTTAAATTAGTTTATAAAATTCCACATCTACGTAACTCACTCTCTGGTACACCACATCTTCTAAGTGATCTTTGACCTTTCCAATGATTAACTAATTGATATGGTCTACTAAATTTTTTATTACAACCCCATTTTTCCCCATTTAAATGAAATCCTTTACAAATATGTTCCTTTGACCTTTTATGTTGTTCCCTTATATGCCTCCTTAAATAATCTTTTGATAAAAATGTACCTTTATAATGACAACCTTTAAAATTACATTTATATTTAATTCTATCATTATCAAATCCTGATTTGATCTCTTTGATTAATTCATTATCATTAAAACTATCATTATTATCATTATTATCATTATTACTATTATTATTATTATTATTTATTTCATTATCTTCAATATCAGATGAACTTGAAATTGATAATAATGGTGAAGTACTTAACGTTGTATTTGTAATTGTAGTTGTAGGTAATATATTTAATTTTTTATTATTCGATATCGATATCATTGATATTGATGATGATGATGAAGGTGGTGATGGTAATGAATATAATCCACTGTTATTATTATTATTATTATTATTATTATTATTATTATTAGAAATTGGATATATAGGTGATGAAGAAATTGAAGAAAATGAAGAATTTGAAGTAATTGATGAAAGTGAAGAAATTGAATTCTCTCTTATATTAATATTATTATCATTATTTAAATTAATTGGATATATTTTTAACATTTCTTCCTTTTCAGGATTTAAACCTTTATATAAATAAAAAGGTTTATTAGAATTTGTCGATAATGATGATAATGATGGTGTTATCATTATTGAATTTAATGACATTTTATTACGTATTAAACTTGAATTTAAATTTGATTCTGGATAATACATTTTATTATTATATTATATTAATTAGTAAGAATAATAGTAATAGTAATTGTAGTAGTAATAGTAAATGCAAAATAATTAAAGAAAAGGAGGCAAAGGAAAAATGAATCGTATTATTAAATTAACAGAAAGATAAAGAAATAAAATTAAAGAAATTAGGAAAGAGGATAAACATTTTAATTTATATAACAATCAAGATAAACGTTATTTTAATTGAACGGGATTGAATTTAAATTAAATTAAATTTATTTAAATTAGATAGATACACTTAAATTGTATTATTATGTACTTTTTTTAATTGATTAATATCAAATAGTTATATATTATATTCTTGTCATATAATAATAGAAAATGGTGGAGGTGAAAAGAAAATTCAAACCTTATATTAAATATTAAGCAAAAAATTACAAACCAACGGAATGTGAGAAAAAAGCACAACAATCAATTATTAAGATTTGAGATTCTAAATAATAATCACACTTTTCGGTGTATGTATTGTTGCTTACTAACGTTTGTATTATAATATTATAATAAAGAATTAAGAGCCCTTTTTCTCAACAATTTACGTAAATTACTGTAATAATTTTTTACCCTCGTACCTCGTACCCCTTCTATTGCCTCTTTTTATTATGAAAACCTTTCATTACAGGACAGGACTGGGCGTGTTCCGACGGACAGCACCTATGCGCTCATATGATACTAGAACTTCCGTTGGATCATTTTAATAATTTATAGCTTAAAGCCTTGTTTTTCAAAAAAAAAAAATTAAAAAATTAATTTAATATTATTCATTTCCGGCAATTGAAATTAATTATTTTATAGTATAGTATAATGCTAATTATATAAATCCCGGATTGGTTTATTAAATTAGAAAATTAAAATTAAAATTAATTAATTGTTTAATTTCAAAATAAATATTAATTGTTTAAAATTGATGAATAGTAATTTAATAAATAAGTAAATAAATTAATATTCATATTAACTAAAATAAAAATATTAGAATATCATTATATTCTATACATATATTAGTATTTATTTAAATATGTCAAAATTGACAACTATCATCATATAACTAAATTATAGAAGCAAACAAATAAACAAACAAATATAAACAAGCACGCAAGAACGCAAGCACCCAACTAAAAAAATATATATAAAATATATATAAACAAACAACTAATAAATTAAGCTAATTATAATAACAGGGCAGGGAGGCTTTTCCTTCATATTTTATTTATTTATTTATTTATTTATTTATTTATTTATTTATTATATATTAATTATTAATCAAACTACTAACGTTATTTATTAATAGAAAGGCTAAACTTATTTTTACCGTACTTTACTTACAGTGCTGAAATAAAAATTTACATAGAATGTTGGGATTACAAAATTTAATTATTATTTTTTAACTTATAAGTAAATTTATTATGAGCAAGTAAGTCTGGTACTAATATCACCTTCTTATTTAACATTATAATTAGTGTTTTCTCCATTTTTGTTTTCTCAGTATATGTACATACCACTTCTTTACTGATTTTAGAAATTCTAAAAGCTAAACGGAATCAACTAATAATAATATTTAATTAATAATCATATTAATAATATAAGGCTGAATTAATTGATCATTCAATTTGAAGTCAATTGAGCCAGCTTATAATAATATAAATAAATAATCAAATTACATGTTTTATTTTATAAATTTGAATTAGTTGATTTAATTAAAAAAACGCATAAATTAGATCTTAAATGAAAAATCAAATTAAAAATTAAATTAAAAATTAACTTGAATTCTTTTAAAATCTATCCGTAATATACCTGAAATCTCAGTGAATCTGACAGTGGCTATTTAGTATATATGAATATATATCACACTCAGAATGCACATTAAAGTTTCTAACCTCAAAATTTTTTTTCTCCCATGAAATTAGGAGGAAACCGTTTATTTGGTCGGTTTACCGATGAAAAGTTTTTTTTCATTACTGGGGATTTAAATCGCTTGTGAGGGGGAGGGAGGAGGGAGGATTTTTTCAATTTTAAATCTTTCGATACGGTCAACCGATAAAATAAAAAAATATATTTGTTTAAGCGGGATTACGTAAACACGGTCATTTCTTTCATATTTTGTAGGCTTTAAATTTATAATTTAAATTGAACACATTTCGCTTTAATAATAATAATAATAATAATAATAATAATAATAATAATAGTATTAGGCAACTAATCTATCTCATTTTTTTTATCTTATATTCAAATATATTAATTTAGTTCAACACATTTTACAATCAAGATAGAAAAGAAAGAATAAAATATGTGTTTTTGTTGCTGTGATTGTTGCTGTTGTGATTGTCTTTTAATTATAATTGCAGTATTTTTCCCACCTTTACCAGTTTGCATTAAAAAAGGTTTATGCTCATGTGACCTTTTAATTAATATCTGCCTTTGTTTATTAGGTTGGATACCTGGTATGTTACATGCTTGGTATATTATTTTAAATAATCCAGATCAAAATAAAGTATTAGTAGATGATGAAGAAAGACAAATATTTATTGTTACTCCACCACAAACAACTCATGTAATTATTAATAAACAACCAAATCAAACAAAAATTAAATTTAGTCATCCAGAACCTTTCCTTGAAAGTAGTAGACATAATTCAAATAATAATTCAAATAATAATAACAATAATAATAGTTTAATTAATTCAAATAATTTAAGTCCTTTATCTAATACTCCATTATTAAAACCATCAAAAAGAAATGATTATGTTTCTTCTCCATTAAGTAACCCTCAAAATAATTATAGTGCAATTAATGATTTTAGTATAGAGGGTACATCAAATAACAATAATAACAATATTGATGATGATAATAATTATAATAATAACAATATTGATGATGATAATAATTATAATAATAATAATAATCAACCACCCCCACCAAGCTACGAAATTGTAATGAGTGAAACTGCAAAACAATTCAATTAGTTTACTTTATTCCTTTAATTAATTCAATAATCAAATTATGTTAATATTATTCTTGGGTTCTTAATATATATACACATATTCTTTTTTTATAGCTTTTTAAAAATTTTTAGATTTCCTTTTCTTTATTTCTTTGTTTTTGTATATTTCATTTATAAATTAATATAATCTTTTTGGCGAAAAATAATTATAATAGGTTATATACATTTCATATCATATCGCACATAAAATTGAGAAAAGAAAAAAAAAATTAATCTATATTAATCAATCAATATTGAAAAATTATAATAATTATGATTTTATTCTTTTTTATTTAGTATATTAATTTATAATAATCATTTAATGTAATTTAATATCAATAAAATGGAAGAAAATAAATATAAATTACGATGTAGAATTTCAAATTGTCATAATGATTCATTAGTTTCAACTGTTGATATTAGTCCTGATGGTAAATTATTAGCAACTTGTTCAAGTGATAAAACAATTAAATTATGGAATTTAAATAATAATATAATTAATTTAAACTCAACTTTAAAAGGTCATAATGATGGTATTTCAGATGTAACATTTTCATATAATAATAAATATTTGGCAAGTTGTTCAGATGATTTAACAATTAGAATTTGGGATTTAAAATTTGAGAAAACTATTAAATTATTAAAAAATCATACATTTCATATAAATGTTTTAAAATTTGATCATAGATCAAGAATTTTAATTAGTGGATCAAGTGATGAAAATATTAGAATTTGGGATTGTAAAAGAGGTAGAAGTATGAGAACTTTAAGTGCTCATTCAGATCCAATTTCGAGTTTAGATTTAAGTTTTGATGATACAATTATTGTAAGTGGCTCTTATGATGGTTTAATTAGATTATTTGATACAGAAACAGGTGGTTGTTTAAAAACTTTAATTTATGATAAAGAAGGTTCATCATTCCCAATTAGTAATGTTAAATTTTCACCAAATTCAAAATTTATTTTATCAAGTTCTTTAGATGGAGTTTTAAGATTGTGGGATTATATGAATAATAAAGTTATTAAAACTTATAAAAATTTAAATAATAAACCAATTGCGGTAAAATATTCTTTGAATACTAATTTTATGATTTATAATAATGAATCAATGATTAATTCAGGTGATGAAAATGGGAATATACTATTTTGGGATATTCAATCACAAAATTTATTATTCTCTTTAAAGGCAAGTCAAAATAATAGTCCAATAATGCAAGTTAAAAGTTATAAAAATGGGAAAATGTTAGTATCAGTTTCATTAGATGGTGAATTATGTGTATGGGATTACATAAAATAATATTTACTTCATGTACAATTAAAATTAATTAAAAAAATGAAATATTTTTAAATTATTAAAGTGTTATACAATTATAGAAATTAAAAATTTATAAATATGTATATTAAAAAAATTAAGAAAAATAAATGTTTAGAAACAATAAAAGAAAATTTATTAAAATAAAGCTAAGAAAAGGACATAAAAAACAGATAACCAAAGATAATTTGATAAAAATAAAATACATATATTATATTCTATCATTTATGAAATTAAAATAATAATTGTTAAGCTGCAGCTGGAATGACAGGTTCTTCCACCGGAGCAACTGCATCTGTAGTTGAAGCAGGAACTACAGTTGAACCTTCTGGTGCAGCTGTTGAAGTAGTTTCATCCTTTTTTTCAGTAGAGTTACCAAATCGTTTTTGTAATGATTCGTATTGTTCTCTAACTACTTTTAAAATTCTTCTAATTGGCATTTTTTATGTATTTTTTGTTTTACTTTAAAATTTACAGAGTTAAGGAATATGGTTTATAATATTTGTGTCCTGGAAAAAAAAAGGAAGAAGGAATGGAAGAAGGAATGGAAGAAGGAAGGGAAGAAGAAGGAGATGATTATAAAGAGAAAAAAACAAAACAAAAGTAACTAAAAGAAGGGAATATAGTTGTTTAAATACCTATTTCCAAAAGGGCAAATAATAAGTATGGAAAATAGGGCAACTTATCAATAAATTGAGTAATTTAGTGCCAAACGATAAGTTAACTTAAGTTTTACTGTAGTTAAAAATTGGTGGCTCGTCAATATGAAAATTTCCTATTCGAGAAGGCAAGTTTTAAAAATTTAAACCGCTTACGTTTTTATTTTTATTACTTAATTTAATAATATCGTTTTAATATTTAATACTAAAAAGCTAATATACATATTTTATATACCCGAATAACCCCAGTCAAAATTGAAATTAATATACTTCATTAAATTTATAATTCTTGAGAAGCTTTGACCTTTGCAGTTTTCTTTGGTAATAAAGATTGATGAATGTTTGGTAAAACACCACCTTGAGCAATTGTAACATGACCTAATAATTTGTTTAATTCTTCATCATTTCTAATTGCTAATTGTAAATGTCTTGGAATAATTCTGGTCTTTTTGTTATCTCTTGCTGCATTACCTGCTAATTCTAAAATTTCAGCAGCTAAATATTCTAAAACTGCAGTTAAGTAAACTGGTGCACCAGAACCAATTCTTTGAGCATAGTTACCTTTTCTTAATAATCTATGAACTCTACCAACTGGGAATGTTAAACCAGCTTTTGCTGATCTTGAAGTTGATGCTTTTTCTGAAGAACCTGCTTTACCACCTTTACCACCGGACATTGTAATTTATTTGTTTAATTAATTGTTTGTTACTAAAAGAAAAGAAAATAAAAAATGTAAATAAAATAATAAAGATTTAATTTAAAAAATTAAAATAACTAAACATGTAACTTTTAATGTATTTAGAATAAAGCTAAAATTAAAGGGGATTAACAGTTATATTTATACATTTATAACAATTCTAAAAATGTAATAATAATATAATAAAAATAATTAATCAGACAATGAAATTATTAATTAATAATAATAATAAATATAATTAATTTACACGTATTACTATATATTTTATAATAGTAAATTTAAGAACGGACCAAAGTTTACATCATGAGTGTTAAATTTTAGTCCAATGTTAAAGGTGCGAAATTGATAAAAAACATGTAATTGATGAATTAAAATTGGAATTCCTCATTTTGTTAAGGCCATGTAATTATTTTTTTATTCCAAATTTGTTATTATATCGCGCAATAGAAATAAATTATTATATTTTAACACTTTAAAGGCAAAGTTAAATATTGTTTGATAATAAATCTTATTTCATTTATTTTATTATTTAAATCAACATTAATTCCCACATTATTTGATTAGTTAAAGATATTTGTTTACATTTGATTACTTTAGATTAATTATTTAAAATATTTAATTATTATATTTTTTTTCCTTCTTTCTTTTTTTCTTTCTTTAACCAAACAACTTATTCATATTAAATAAATACAATGGCTCCAAAAGCAGATAAAGTCGCATCAAAAGCTCCAGCTGAAAAGAAACCAGCAGGTAAGAAAACCGCTGTTTCAACTGATGGTAAAAAGAGAACTAAGGCTAGAAAGGAAACTTATTCCTCATATATTTACAAAGTTTTAAAACAAACACATCCAGATACTGGTATTTCCCAAAAGGCAATGTCAATTATGAACTCATTTGTTAATGATATCTTTGAAAGAATTGCATCTGAAGCTTCAAAATTAGCTGCTTACAACAAAAAATCAACTATCTCTGCAAGAGAAATCCAAACTGCTGTTAGATTAATCTTACCAGGTGAATTATCCAAACATGCGGTTTCTGAAGGTACTAGAGCTGTTACTAAGTACACTTCTGCAGCTACTGCTTAGATTTGATAATTATTATTTTAAAAACAACAATCAACTGTTTCTATTTTATTTAGGGTGTATATTAGTATATAAAAAAATCAATGGGAAATTTATTTCTATGATCAATAAAATATAATTATATTAAAAGAAAAATATTGTAATCTTGTATCTTTAGCTATTATTCATTAGTGATTTAATACTGTATATTTAATTAATATTTTTAAATAAAATTTCGTGTTTTATCACTACATCCTTACACCATTTTTTGAGGAATGTATTTTTTTAATTTATTCTGCACCGCCTGAAAATTTACTAAAATTTTTTTTTCTTTTTATTTTTTTTTCTAGTTTTTGATATTTTTTATTTTTTTTTCATACATAATTTAATTTCAAATGATTACACAATTCATTGCATTCATTAGTTTCTCTTTTTAATTATACATTTAGAAACCAAAGGTCCATTGTTTGACAATCATCATCATGTCTTCCATGATATACGATCCTTTTGTTGTTACCAATTTACCAAGATTACCACCAAAATCAGATGCATCAAAATTATGTTTAACATCAGATATCAATGATTCAAATTCTGATTGTTTTGATATAAGTATTAGTGGTTCATATGTTGCAACATTTATTACAAGACCATCACCAAAAATGATTTGGTCTTATGCATTATCACCTCAAACTTTAGTAACTGCTATGGATTCATTTGATTTTAATGATTTAAAAGATAATAGTTATGATAAAAAATTATTTGTAATTAGTATAACTGAACGTAATAAAAATAAATTAAAATTTATTAGTTATGGATTAGAGAATCAATCAAACAATGAAGATATGGATAATAATAATGAAAATGAAAATACTGAAAATCAAAGCAGTTCAATTATTAATGAAGAAGATAAACATTTAAATGAAATTGAAAATATCAAGCAAGTTAAAGATAAATCAATTTCAATTGATAATAAAATTATTGGATTAAAATTTTCAAAAGATTCCAAATTTATTTATTCAATTTCTATTAATGGTGATATTAATATTTGGAAATTTACAATTGTTAATGATGAAAATAATGCTGATAATAACGATAATAAAAATTTAGTTTTAAATTATAAAATTGAATCATTATTAAACCAAAATAATCAAATAATTTATCATAAATTTATTAAACCTGAAGAAATGAAGTTAAATTCACATAATCAGAAAATAGAATATTTGTTATTAACAGTTGAAAAATTAAATAAAGATAATTCAATTAAAATTCGTATATTTTCATTAAACTCAAATGAAATTTTAGAAATTTCAAATTCAATTGTATCAGATATTGAAAATATTGATGAAAATATTGATAAAATTCAATTTACTTATGATATATCAGGTAAATTAGTTATATTTGAAACTGAAAAGTTAATTTTAAAATCTTTTGAATTACCAATGTTAAATAATGAACAAGTTATTAAAATTGGAGGAGTTTTCAAAAATGAACCAATTGATTCACCAACTTCAATTATGTGTGCATCATCAAATAGAATATTAGTTACCAAAGGTAGTACAATTTCATTAATTGATATTCAATATGAATCATTATTATCATCATTAGATTTATATTCAAGATCCAAAGAACAAAGTAATAAACCACCAAGAAATATAACTTTATTAAATGTACCAATTGTTAATGGTAATACATTAAGATCAAAGAAAACATTTGCATTATTAGTTTTGAAAAATTCAAAGGAAAATTATTCACAAATTCAATATGTTTCAATTGATGTTGGATTAGGTAAATTAAGAGATGCATTAATTTCAATACCAGAAGATAATAGTAATAATTTTAATAATAAAAAGAAAAATAATTTTAATAAATTTACAAGTTTCCCATATTATTTTTCAAAATCTGGTAATGAAATTGATGGCATTGAAGAAGTTAATAATTTAAATAAAAAGATTTTAAAAAATAATGAAGAATTATCATATGTTTATAGTGAATTAAACAAATTTAAAGAAATAAATGATATTAAATCATTAGAGGATCATTTAATTCCATTTTTAAAGAATAAATCATTTGGTAAATTATATAATGATGATGAATTTAAAGTTTATGAATATGAAAAGGATAGATTTGTTGATCCGAAATTTTTTAAATTATTAACATTACTTTTATTTGATTATAATAAAGAAACAGATTCAATTAAATTAAATAATGAATATATACCAGAGAAAGGATTAACATATATTTTAACACATCCTTTATTCCCAATTAAATATGCTAATGGATTATTAAAAATTTTAGAAACTTCACCAAGATTACAAAGACAAGCAATTGTTACATGTGTTAATATACCATGTAAAGATTTTATATTAGAATTAAGCAGGATTGAAAATGATGAAATTTTCAAAGATATAATTAATAGATTAATTGAAGAATTTTCATCAGAAGAAATTACACAAGATACTATTAATATTATTAAACAAAAATCCAATGAAGTAATTAATAATAATAATAATAATAATAATGGTAGTAATAACGATAATAATGATTATAATAATTTTAACCTTGATAAAATAATCAATAAGATAATTAAATTAAACTATGGATTTGAAATTTTAAATTCATTTATAGATTCTAATGGCTTAGTTTTAAGTTTAAATTATTCAAATAATGATGAACAATTAAATAAATTAATAAATCAAACACAAAAGAAAGTTAAGACATTAATGGATGATTCATTATTATTAACATTAATTAATCAAACTTTAAATAATGTTGAATTAAATAAAGATAGTAAAAAGAATGATAATAAACTAAATAAAAAGAAGAATCAAATATTATCTAAATCAACAGAAATTGAAGTTGAAACTAGTAAATTAGATATGATGCTCAAATTAGGTAATAAAGATTCTGAAAACATCAAGAAGAATATACTTACTAAAGTACCACCATACACTGTTGATAAGCTTAATATCTAAAAAAAAGAGAGAGAGAAAGTAGATATATTCAATAAGTATTACTTTTTTGTAATGTTAATTAAATTAGTATATAAAATTTATAGTATTAGAAATAAAAATACTGATTAGAACATGACAATATTTATGTCGTAACACGAAACAATTTTTAAAATTTCGAGGAAATTTTGAGTTTTCAAAAGAATTTAATTTAATTGAAAAGGTGGCAAATTAAAACATTGAAGTTAAGAACGAAATAAATTTCAAGTTTATATTAATTAGCTTGTTAATAAGTAAATATTAAATATTAAATATTAAATATTAGTATCGACACATACATGATGAAGATAATTGCATCCGTATTTGCTATTCTTGCAGCATTATTTCTTTTCATTTCCCAAACAACTGCTGGATCAGAAGGTAATGGAGATTTACCAGAGATTACACATAAAGTTTATTTTGATATTGTTAAAGGTAGTGAACCATTAGGTAGAATTGTAATTGGATTATTTGGTGATGTTGTTCCAAAAACTGTTGAAAATTTTTACCAATTATCAGTCTCTGATGATCCAACATTTGGTTATAAAGGTAGTTCATTTCATAGAGTTATTAAAAATTTTATGATTCAAGGTGGTGATTTTACAAAAGGTAATGGTACTGGTGGTAAATCAATTTACGGTGCAAAATTTCCAGATGAAAATTTTAAATTAAAACACGATAGACCAGGTATGTTATCAATGGCAAATGCTGGTAAGAATACTAATGGATCACAATTTTTTATTACAACTGTTAAAACACCATGGTTAGATGGTAAACATGTTGTTTTTGGTACAGTTGTTGAAGGTTTTGATGTTGTTCAAAAAATTGAAAATTCAAAGACAAGTTATGGTGATAAACCAACTGTACCAATTAAGATTCAAGATTGTGGTGCCATTGAAGTTAAATCAACTACAGAAGCAGCAGCAGCAGCAGCAGCGGCAGCTACTAGTGCCGAAGCTGAAACTACTGACATTGCGAAAGATGAATTGTAATTGTGTATTAATTAACTATTATTATATATTATATATTATATATTATATATATAGTCAGAACAATAGAAATATACAAAGCCAGCAAATTAATTAATAATCAGTAATTTTCATTATCTACGCTATCTCAGATTTCTTAACAGCCAGTAAATTTTGTCCGATAATGAAAAGAGAGGGAAGTGGAAAAGCGGCGAAAGAAAGAAAGTTGGACGTTTTGCCAAACAATGGCGGGACCCAAGTCAACAATTAAGTCAATATTAAGTCAATATTAAGTCAATAAGTCAATAAGTCAGCAAGTCAGCATGTAACCTGTCTCTTCAATGGGGCTCTTACTGATAAGTAAGTATTATAAGTAATTAATACTTGTAATATAACATTTGATCGTACCTTCAATATATCAGCAGCAGTACGTTGTGGTTATCGTAGAATCTCTCTCATTTATTTATACTGTTCCATTTTTGTCATAGTTTTGGTTTCATACTTTTCTTCTTTCTTACATTCTTTTCTTCTTTCTTTATTTCTTTTGTTGTCTCTTTCTTTATTTATTTCTTTATTTCGTTTTTTTCTTTTATTTAGTGAAAAGTGTAGAAATATTCTGATTGCAATCTTGATCACCATACATCCAAAAAAAAGAAAAAGAAAATGCCGTCATCTCAGAACTACACAGATTCCTCATTCCCAAGATCAATTCCAAAATCAATAAATCAGCCCTCTAATCAAAATAAACATGCATCAGCTGGTAATACACTTGCAAGAAGCTTTATGTACAGTAGTTTTAAACCATCAACTTTCTCATCTCCAATTAATTCAGATTTATTACAAGTTCATTCATCAGATTCAGTTCATGAAGATTCAGCTGATTTAGCTGCAATCGCAGTTCCAGGAATTGATAATGAAAATGATTCCCCTTTATCAATAACTCCAAGAAGTTTATCAAATCAACATGATACTTATGATTATCAAAATATTACTAATAATATTAATATAGATGAATCTTCAAATTTATTAACTGTACCTTTATCTCATCAAACGAGTCACACTTCTTTGAATAATTTTTATGGTTCCTATGATGATAGTAATAATAATAATACTAATAATTTAGATTTAGATTCAAACTACGATATAGAAAATTTAAAATCAAGAAAAGATTCATTCTCATTCAAAGAATCAATTGAATTTTTTAAAAATGCAAATAAAGAAACTCTAATTAATGAACTAATTTTAAGACCTTTAGGTTATTTACCATCTGTATTCTTAGGTACTTTATTAAATGTCCTTGATGCATTATCTTATGGTATGATTATGTTCCCAATTGGTGAAACAATTTTCTCTTCAATGGGACCAGCAGGTTTATCAATGTTTTATTTATCAACAGTTATTTCTCAATTAGTTTATTCACTTGGTGGTTCAGCTTTTAAAAGTGGTATAGGTTCAGAAATGATTGAAATTACTCCATTCTTTCATCAAATGGCAATTAGTATTATGTTATCATTTCAAAATGATGAAAATTATGCTAATAATCCAAAATTAAATCAAATGATTATTTCAACTACAATTTTTACATTTGCAATTTCTTCATTAGTTACAGGTTTATGTTTTGCAATTTTAGGTAAATGTAAATTAGGTAAATTAGTTGGATTTTTTCCACGTCATATTTTAGTTGGTTGTATTGGTGGTGTTGGTTATTTCTTATTCGTTACAGGTATTGAAGTATCTTCAAGATTAGAAGGTGGTTTAGAATATAATTTAAAAACTTTATTATACCTTTTACAACCTTTACCATTTTTACAATGGACGATACCTTTATTATTAGCAATAATTTTAATTATAATTCAACGTTATAATTCAAATCCTTTAATTGTACCTTGTTATTTTATTGCAGTTTTCATTTTATTTCATACTTTAATTATGATTATCCCATCATGGAATTTAAATATTGCACGTGATTTCGGTTGGATTTTCCCAGCTCAAAATTCAAATGAACCTTGGTATTCATTTTATCATTATTATAATTTTAAATTATGTAATTGGTGGTTAGTTTTAAATCAATTACCAACAATGTTAGCATTAACATTTTTCGGTGTTTTACATGTTCCAATTAATGTTCCAGCTTTAGCTTTAACAGTTGGTATGGATACTTTTGATGTTGATAGAGAATTAATGGCTCATGGTGCTTCAAATTTTATAAGTGGTTTATTCGGTGCAATTCAAAATTATCTTGTTTATACAAATTCAGTTTTATTTATTAAATCAGGTGCTGATTCAAGATTAAGTGGTGTAATGTTAGCAATTGCAACTGCTTGCATAATGTTTATTGGACCAGTTTTAATAGGTTTTATACCTGTTTGTGTTGTTGGTTCATTAATTTATTTATTAGGTTATGAATTATTAAAAGAATCAATTTTTGATACTTTTGGTAGATTAAGAAAATTCGAATATATTACAATTATTATAATTGTAATTACAATGGGTGCTTGGGATTTTGTTTATGGTATTTTAGTTGGTATTTTATTAGCATGTGTTTCATTTGTTATTGAAGCTGGTAGTAAAAGAGTTATAAGTGAAATTTATACAGGTGAATATGCAAGATCAATTGTTGTTAGACATCCAAAACAACTTGAATTTTTAAAACATGTTGGTAAACAAATTTGTATTTTAAAATTATCAGGTTCTTTATTCTTTGGTTCAATTGGTGGTTTGGAAGATGAAATTAGAGCAATGTTTGAAACTGCAAATTATAGGAAACAACCAATAAAATATTTAATTTTAGATTTAAATAATATTTTAACTTTTGATTTCTCTGCAACCGAAGGTTTTAAAAGAATTAGAAATTTATTAATGGAAAAAAATTGTTATTTTATATTATCTTCAATTGAAAATAATTCAGAGATAATGGAATCTTTAAAATTTTGTGGTCTTTGGGAAACTGAAGAACATCAAGAAAAAATTCAAATGTTTAATAATTTAAATTCAGCTTTAGAATGGTGTGAAAATTTATTCTTGAAAAATTATAAAGATTTAATGTTACAAAATAAACAATTACAAATTCAACAACAACAACAACAACAACAGCAGCAACAACAGCAACATCAACAACAAGAATCCACAAAAGATATCAAAAAGAAATATCCAATTGGAAATAATGGAAACAATAATAGCGATTTATCTAATTTCTTAGTGGGAACTCCAAGACAAGTTCAATTTATGAATGCTGCTAAGAAATATAATCAAAATGAACAATTTCAACAAGATTTAATATTAAATAAAATAAAAGAAAAGGATAGAAAAGCGTCTGTTTCATCAATAAAGCAACCACTTTACATGATATTACAAATAATGCAAGGATTGAGTGATAAATATGATGCCAAATTTTGGAATAAACTATCACCATATTTGAAAAAAACTGCATATAAACATAATGAATTTATTTATAATAAAAATTCTAATCAACCATGTTTATTTTTCTTTGAAAGTGGATTGGTTGATTTTAAAATTGAATTCAATGATTTGAATTTCACAATAAATAGTTCAGAATTACCATTAACAATATTTGGTGATATAATTATAACAAAATCAGATAGAACAATTAATTATAAGGCAAATACAAATTGTATATTATGGGTATTAGATTCTAACGGAATTAAAAATCTGAAAAAAGAAAATAGAGAAGTTTATGAAGAATTATTGGTTGTGTCAATTAGAGTTGCTACACAAAGATTCGAAAGTATAACATCAAATGTCTTAATTTCTTAGATTTACTTTGTGGTTAATTATATGTAGTCCTGATTTATTATATGTGTATATAAGATGTGTAAAAATAATATCTAATTAATAATTAATTTAAAGTGTAACTACTGATTGGTGCGTGGTGAAGATTAAATTTTAAAATTATGAGATGGCATTACTATTTCGTTTTCTAAGAAATAAGCTGGAAACATACATCATCAAGTGTGTAGATTTAAAGCCAACCCACTACAATGTCATTGTTTTATGGCGATATAGAAAATAAAGACATTAGAAAAATGGCGTGTTGATTTAGGAATAAATACCAATCCCAATATTAAAATAAAAAATACCAAAGATAAAGGTATTGGAGTTTTTTACAAAATCAATGACGACAACAGTGATGACAATGAAAAAATAGAATTAATTAGGATACCACATTTATCAACTTATAATATATATACATTGAAAACTTTAGTTAATGATAAATTAAATAAAGATGATCAAAAAGTTATTAGGAGATGTTTATCAATCATATTTTCACAAATTGATGGTAATAGTGAAAGTCTTATATTAATCGCCTATTTTATTGGATTTTTATTAATTTGTAATAAAACAAAACTAGATGAAGAAATCAATGAATGGAAAAAAGATATTCAAATTTATTTGAATGTCTTATTGAAAACTACAGTTGGAAATTTATATAATAATCAACAAGATTTATTAGAAGATTTTTCTAGTTATTTTCCAGGTAATATAATTATTCAAAACTCTATATCTGATATAACTAGTGGATTCTGGTCTTCAATTACGGATAAAATAAATGAGGAATTTAAGGAAAATTATAATGAAATTAAATTTGAGGAAGTATTACAAATTTGCAGTGCTATTAGATCTAGAGTTTTAGAGATTCCAAGAGAAGTAGAGAAAGAAGATGAAGGTGAAAGTGAAAGTGAAAATGATGAAGAATGTGATGATTATTATGTTGATGTTACCCTTGTACCTATATTAGATTATGTAAATCATGATAATAATTTAAAAAATGCGTATTTTGATGTTGACAGAAAAACACAAGATATTATATTATATTATGATAGTAATAAACAGATTAAGAAAAATGATGAAATTGAAATATTTATTAGTTATGATATGTTTGAAGATTTACATAGAATGTTTATTAATTATGGATTTTTACCGAACAGTGAAAATGTAATTAAAGTAATTGAACTTCCGATATTGGGATATAATCAATTAAGTCTTAAAATGAATGATTTTGAAATTACCAAAAGATTATATTGTATCAGGCAGAGTCCTAATGTTCAATTTAAGATATTATTTGACAAAGATGGGGAGATCAAAAATATAAGCATTTTAAATGAAAGTTTTTATTCCTTTTTAGTATTTAAAGATGACATAGACTGGGAGTCATTTGAAAAAGAAGATGAAAATGAAGAATTTGAAGGAATCGATTTTGAAAAAGGTTTTGATAGAAGTTTAGATATTCTTGCCAAAATGAGTAAAGAAGAGGTTGAAGATACCGAAAAGAAATTTTACGAATATGTCCTTGAATTTTTCAGAGAATTTGATAATAAAGTTAAAATATTCAAAGATATTATTAATGAGTATGAATTAAATGGAGATGAGAATAAAAATATTCTCAAATTAATTGATTTCTATGATAAAATGGCTAAATTTATGTTGTCAAAAATGACTTTTGATAATTTCTTCAACAGTAAGGATAACGATAATGAAAATATATTTGGATATTTGGAAACTAGGATGATGCCTATATATAATTTTGAGGCTACAATATCTGGTGTTGAAATCGGCGAGATGAAAATAAACTAATGTTTGTTTTTTTGCTTTAGTTTATCAATTACCGCTAATATAAATTTGTTTAGTTTTTAGGTTAAAAATATTTTGTATATATTAAATATTTCTGAAAAAAAATGTAAATTCGGAAAAGTAACGATACCACAACACTTAAAGGAAGTTATCCCTTTGGATAACGTCATATTTTCACGGCTGAAGTAAACAATATATGTTTCAATTCCCTCGGATTCTCATGAAGTTTGATCAACGAATTAATATACACTGGATTATACTCAACAATGCAGTAGCTTTTCAATTCCTATACGTAATAAAGAAGAGATATTTTCATACCATTTTACATGACGTTTTATTGTATGTTCTAGAACATTTTGCTTTTGTTAACGGCTGGGTGCAAAGGGTTATAAAAGTTAGTTTATTAATTTTTAATTTAAATCACCTCACTAAACTAGAGATATATCAAACTTTTATTCGAAAACATAATAGTAAAACAGTATAAGTTTTTCTTTCCTTGATAGAGAGGTTAAAACGACAAAGGAAATGTAGAGACTAAGTACATGTAAATATAAAAAAGATGGAACAATACAACTTTTTTTTCTTTTTTCGGTAATTTATTAAAACGCGCAAATCAATTCATGTTGCAAAATTAACGGTAATAACAATCTTGTTATATTGCTGAGTAGACATTCTTTAAATACGGTAGAATGGAAAGGATTTCAACTCACATTGTAAGTAGGTTTAAAAAATACATAATAAATTAAATTTATAGTGTATTGCCTTTGAAAAATAAACAAAGAAGGGGAGAAAAAGAAATTTATTCATTTTGAAAAAAGAAATGTCTATCTATGAAATCAAAATTAAAATGTAAAAATTTATGATTTAATTTTGATATTATTTTTTTTGTTAAAAGTCTAATATTTATTGTCGTTTGATGCTATAATTCAAACAACTTAAGCATTTAAACATTAATCTCTACATATATTATCTGTGAAGTTATAAAAGAATAAAATTTTGTATAGAGACAAGAAAATGGAAAAACAGTAACAACAGCGAAAATTGTTGTACAGACAAAGTTTTTTCTTTCAGTGTGATATTAATACTATTTTGCTTTGCAATTATTTCCTCTATTAATATTTGTTGTAATACTGTAATATCTAGCAGTTGTCTTTTAAAAGGAATCAGCAAACATACATTTAATTTTTTTAGAATGAAATTTTTTTGGCTATAAAAAGCCTTATAATTGGCTTAGACTGGTTCAAGTGCATAGCCATTTTCATAGAAAGAAGAGGAATCATAGCCGTGGTATTCTCCTTCAGTTCGACAATAAAGTACATTTTCCTCTATATGTTTTTGTATAGGAGTTTATATGATGATTTATGTTTGTTTTAAGCTCTTTCCCACTTGTATTTCATACACTTATACTATTAAATCTCTCAAATAATTTTCAAAAACATTCAAATTTGGTGGAAGGAGAATATTTTCATAAAGTATGAAATATAAGACAATTATATAATAAAGAGATTGATGATTGAAAGAATGGATAAAAGAAAGAATTTTTTTTTTCTTTTTTGTTTAAAAAAATTGATAGAATAATCAAAGGACAAATTCAATGGTTCAATACAACCATTAAAGGAGTTATCAAGACGGTTACATTCATATTAGTTTAGTGAATAGACTCAAATAGAAATAAAATTAGTGTGTTATGAGTAGGAGAATGCTTTTATATTATTACAGAAAATTATATGCGATAGAAATTAAAAAAATGTATTTAATTCATAGATACAAACAATTATTTGGTATAGACTCAATATGAGGAGAACATAATGTTACGGCACCATATTTATTATTATTTGAATTATAACTGCAATTGTTAGACTAGATATTTATTGACAAAAATATTATAATCTTTAGAAGAAACACGATTAGCAAGATAAAATATGTATATTACTAAAAGCAGCTTTCACGGATTAAGAAAAGCAATTACAATTTTTAATGTTTTAGCTATAACCATTAGAATAACTCAATAAAAGATATATAACAACAGTGAAGGAAGAATTTTAAATAAGGAGAATAAGAATAACTTAAGAGTAAGAGTTTTTATTGTGTACTTACATGAAAAGATACTGATTTTACAAGTAAAAGTAAAAACGAAAAGCGGTGTTAATTATTATCAATTTATTTGGACATTAAAGTATGACTTTTTAGAGGGAAATAAAAAAAATAATAAATACAAATGCTGACTTTTTTTGAAATAATAATCCAATCAATGGAATCGTTTTAGAGATATATAGAAGCAAATGTGTTTTATAATTATTCAAATACCGAGTTTTTTAATGTTATTGGATCAATTTGTTTGGGGATTCCAATGAAGGTATTATTAAACGTGAATTATCTTTTGGGCAAAAATTTAGAAACATCAGAGAAATCCTTTCCTAATGAGAGGCCAAATGTTGAAATACTAATACCTGGATATGGATTGTTAATATAATTTGATATAAGGGGATAAGGTAATGAAATATCATATCAAATGTTACTAGGTTCTCAACTATTGATAAATAGTTCATTTTGTACATATAACTTTTTCATTTATCCCTTTATACATAAGAATTACAATATAATTAAATGTAATTGCTAATATCATAATGAATGTTTATATTCACTATATTTGGATTAAAAATATGCTACTATTGATTAAACAATTATTCTTTCATTACTAGAAAACAAGAGATTTCATAAATATAAGGAAAATCAAGGTGGCGACAAGCTTGTGAAACGTAAGAGTGATAGCAAATATCAGCATGGATACCAAATAAGTTGTTGAAATTATGCAATTGAAACTACAACAGTGGGATTTTTTATATTTATCAATTAAATATATTTTCAAAAGTATATGAAAGACATTAATATCAGGATTAGTTAAAACATTTCAAAAGAATAAACTTGATAAATCAAATTATGATCTAGTTAAGAGTTTGAAATATATTTACTTTCAATACTTAAATTATAATGTTAATCAATAAATATAGATTATGAGAACAATTCAGTTTTAATAACTTTCATACATAATTTAATATTTAAATTAAACCTCTGAAAAATTCCTTTTTATTGATTATTTAATACACTCTCTTGCTTTTATTAAATATATATGATAGTTATATAATGAGATTAAAAATTTTATATAATATAGATAACTTTTTAAAACATTTGCTATTATTTTTTATTTGAAAACCAAAGATTAAAAGTTAATTTATAAAAGCAACTGAAGAATGAAAGGAGTTTAAATTACTATTAATGATTATTAAATTTAGTAATATTTTGAATGGAAAATTTAAATTGCTATTCAAGGTTGCTATTTTTTTTTTGAATGATTTTCTAAAATAATAATTATTGAAATGCAGCAAAATGGTTAAAAATTGCAAAATATTAAATTAATAAACCGAAGGTATAATATTATTGAAAGAATAAATAAAAAATAGCAAAAAAGGAATAAAAAAAACAAAAAAGGGTTTTCAAAAAAAAAAAAAGAAAAAAAAAACAAGTACTAAAAATTTTGGGGGAATTGAAATATCCCATTTTTTGAAAGTTGCTTTTGAATAAAACACTTTACCAAATCAATCAATTAAAATTGAGGAATAATTAACAAAATTTTTAAATTAGTTTATTTATATTTTCCTTTTTTAAATTTTGAAGATCTATAATAATAATAATAATAATAATAATAATAATAATAAAGTAAAAGACAACATGGTAAATTAATTTTTAAAGGAAATTAAGGTTTGTTTTTGAAATAAACCACAAAGTGAAAAAAGGAGCAAAGGAAGTTCAAAAATATGAAAAAATAAAGTAAAAAGAAAACATTAAACTAAAAACAATTCAAATAATACGAATAATTGAAAAGTGGAAACCTTAAATTAGTAGATATAATTAGAAAAATAAATTAAATTGATAAATACTTCAAACAATGCATATAGATAAGGAAATTTTGAAGTATTTACATTTTATTGCATAATAGTATAATGAATATATAATTAAATTGTAATTATTATTTTTTTTTTTCAAAAAAGTCGGAATCCGTTAATAATATAAGTTGCGTATAATAGGAAAAATAATAAAATTGAATAAATGATAACAATAAATTAAAATTTATTATTGTTGATAATACAATAAAGAGTTTAGTTGATGAGGCTGTTTAACATTGATTAATTGATTGATTAATTAATTAATTAATTAATTGATTGATATTGTAAGAATATGATTAATATTAGAAATTAGATTAAGGAACGTAAAATAATTTTTGGTGTAAATTTTAGAGCAAGTAAATTTAAATTTTTTTAGACTAAGAACAAAGTGGGGGTGTAGGGTCTGATGGTCTAACAATCAAAAATTTACACGTGCTAAATTTGAAAAAATTAAATTAATTATTTAGAAAATTGTAAAATTTAGAAAATTTAGAAAATTGTAAAATTGTAAAATTGTAAAATTGCACAATAATGAATTTTTAATTTTAGAATATTTACAGCCGTTTATAATAACAAACACGGAAATAAGTATCCGATCCGCTCTATTTAAATATTAAAAAATAAAATAATAAAAAAAAAAAAAAAAGAATCGGACTCGGTTCATCACAGAAAGTTGCCGACCCGATTTGCAAACAAATGTTATTAATAATTATTTAACAATTTCAACATGTTTTAATGTTAAACAAAGTGTTATCAAAATAACTCCTCATTGACTTTATATATTAATAATCAACAAATAAATCATATCTTAATTCACTTTTCTTTTCTCTTCTTTACTTTATTTTATTTGCCTCTTTTATTTAACTCACCTTATTTATTCAATCTCGCTTTTGTTACCCTTTTTTTCTTCATTTTAATATTAATATAGTGTCAAAACTGGATCTAATAAAAGGATTTGCATTGTATAGATTTAGAAATATGATGACAAAGATATATTAACAATATGAAATATCATATCATATCATTTCCTCTTTTTTTTTTTTGAATTTTGAGTAATTTTTTCACTGAACTGAGTAAATAATAAATATAATAAATAAATTATTTACGCAATGAATAAATAATAATCCCGCTTCTTAGGGCTCCTTTCTTTTTTTTTTACGTCTTTTCATTTAACACATTGTCTCTAATTGACTATATTATACTTTAACACTTTAATGTATATTTTTTGTCTTTTTTTTTTTTTTTTTTTTTTTTTTTTTTTTTTTTTTTTTACTTTTGTTGTTTCAACTGATTGATTATTTTATTGTTATGTCATATTATATTATTATATTGAGATATTATAATTATTATATCAACTTATCTCAAGTATAGAGTATAGTAGTGATATTTCTTTTTATTTTTTAAATTATTTACTTATGTATTTACATATATAGTTAAATTACTTGTAAACATGCAACACTTTTTTTTTAATTTATTAAAACAAAAATGTATTAATTAAATAAAATAAAATATAATAAAATAAAATAAACATGTCATAATTTGTGTATAAATCATAATTATTAAATTATATATGATTTGAATATTAAAAATCAATTTTACAAGACTGGCTTTACTATTTACCTTAATTTGATCTGTACATTGTACATTTATTTTCTAATATTAAATTTATTAAATTCATTCAATTCATTCATTCATGCAGGTCTTTGGTAATATTTCATTTTATTTTATTTTGTTTTGTTTTCTCTTCTTTTCTTTACAATTCTTTGCTATTCTATCCTGTTCCATTTAAATCTTAATTTCTTTTTCGTAATTTCTATTTATTTAATTTATTTATTTATATTTTACACCCTCTAATCTCTTTTTTACTTCTTTTGAATTATTATTATTAATTAACATTTTATCATATATACATCATATATGTATTATTATTAAATTATTAAATATTTTCATTCATTTATTTCATTTTTATAAATATCTAATAATTTCCCACTTTTCAATCTTTCAATTATCTTTTATCAATCTTATATTTCATTTTATTCTTTCATTTGTTATATTTATTCATTTATTAATCAATTTTAAAGTTTTTTTTTTTTACTTTATTATCTTTTCCAAATTTAAATACATATATTTTTTTATGTTCAATTATTTTTATTTCATTATTCAATTAATAATAAATAATTAAATAAATAATTAAATAAATAAATATTATACTTATTATAATATATAATATTTTATATTATCATATTTATTATTTATTATAAATATTATATATTATTCATTAAACACATTTACAAATTACTTAGCATAATAATATTAAATTGATAACAAATAACAAATAATTTCAAATTCAAATCTAAACTAAAATGGCTCAAATAACACCATCTTCAACAGTTTCTTCAACTTTGTTAAACTCAAATTCAAATTCAAATTCAACTTCAAATTCAATACCAATATCACATTCAAATTCAAATTCAGATTCTAATTCACATTCACATTCACATTCACATTCACATTCACATTCACACTCGCATTCAAATTTACATTCTTTAGATAATTCAAAAAAGAAAAGAGTTGGTAAAGCTTGTGATTCATGTCGTTTAAAGAAAACTAAATGTAATGGTAAACAACCTTGTGAACGTTGTATTGCAGATAATAAAATTTGTATTTATACAGAAAGGAAAAAATCAAAAGATAAAGTTTATTCAAGTGAATATGTTGAATTAATTGATAGAAGGTTAAGTTTAGTTAATAAATCTTTATTAAAATTATGTGAATTAGTTAAATTAAATAAATCAATTGAATTAAATAATTTTATTAATAATTTAAATTATAATAAATCTGATGAAATTTCTCCAATTTCAATTAATCAAGCAATTTCTTTATTAGTTGATGAACATGAATTAGAAATTGATAGGAAAGAATTCTCAGCTTCAACTGCAACTACTGAATCTTTAAATCAAGCTGCAATTAAATCAAATTTAAATGCAATTAATAATTCAAATTTTAAAAAATCAAATAAAAAATTAATACCACCAATTTTACCAAGTGAACATAATATTATTAATAATAATAATAACCATAATTCACATCAATCTAATAATATTCATAATATAAATACTTCAAATATTTTGTCTTCGCCTGAATCTTTATCGCCAAAATCTTCTGATTTTTCTCCAAATTTTATTCCAATAGTTGATTCAAAATCAATCTCTCATAATAATAATAATAACTCAAATGATAATAATATTCCTCTGACTAAAATTAAAGAAGAAATTGATGTAGATGATAATAAAGATTTATCTTTATTAGATAATTTTAATTCTGTACCATTAACTGCAGATTATTCAACATTTGAAACAAATTCAAATATTGTTTCTCCAATAGATGAATTAGATGATGTTGGAATGATGGGTTTTAATTCTTTATATTTAGGTCAACTTCACTCGAATAGTATAAGTTTATTAAATAATACATCACAAAACAATAGCAATAATTCAAATAATAATTTAAATAATAATAATTTAAATAGTAATAATAATAATAATTCTATTCCAACGACATTAACGAATCATAATTATAATTTTAATAATATTAATAGTTATAATAATAGTATTAGTTCAGCTGTTAATTCATCAAATGCTTCAGTATCAAATTTAAATTTACATAAAAATTCAGTTCAAATTTCACCTTTATTACAAGCAGCTGATTCAAATAATTCAAATAATTCAAATAACAATAATAAAAATAAAATTAGTAATAATAATTTACAAGGTTTCTTTTCACCATCTTCAATTACAAGTGATTCTTCAGTTTTAATGTTTGATTCTGGAATTGATATTCAACCAGTTTATTTAAGTACAGAAAATTCTCTAAGGGATAATTTATCAATTTCACCACCTACTTCATTAATTAAAAGATCTCCAAGTTCATGTTCAACAATTGGTTCAGGTTCAGTGAAAAAATTACAACATAATAATCGTCGTCATAGCCATACAAATCATAATCATAATAACAATAATAATAACTGTATTAATTTAAATAATGCAACAAATATTAACCAAAGTTATCCACAACTTCATACATTATCTCAACTTACAAAAACTACAAATAATGCCACTTCATTAGATCCATCAATGGTGGCTTCATTATCCAATGATCTTAATATGCATTATAGTAATGAAGAATATGTACAATTTTGATTATAAATTAATCAAAGAAACAAATATGATCTACGATCTGTTTATGACTATAGACTAGAATTTTTTCAAACCTATTGTTCTCAAAATTATTGATATCAATTTACCATATTTTCCTTAGCCCTTAACAACGACAAAACAAAACAAAACAAAAAAACAAACCAAACAAACAAACAATTTAAACACAGTATAAGTTACTTTATTATCATTATTGTTATTTACAGAGAGATTTTATACATTCACAACTTATAAATATTCACATACACAAACTTATATAGATATGACTTTATGACTTACATTCAA
The DNA here is from genome assembly GCA_030570435.1 of Pichia ethanolica. Classification (NCBI taxonomy): domain Eukaryota; kingdom Fungi; phylum Ascomycota; class Pichiomycetes; order Pichiales; family Pichiaceae; genus Pichia; species Pichia ethanolica. Next base: position 21,652 of record JAJLVP010000294.1, on the reverse strand, counting down.
TGCTTTTTTCTTATTTTATTCTTCATTTTTTTTATTTTTTTTTCTCATTTGATTATTTCTTCTAGTTATTTAATTTTATTTTAATTTTATTTATCTGATGTTCTTACAAATTATGTTACATAATTTATTTGATTTTTTCTTTATAAATTATTTTATTTTACTTTATTTCATTTCATCGAATTTTTCATTTAATGCTTTATATACATTTTTCTTGGTTTAACGATTATGATAAATTATAGATTATTAAACGATTTAACAGTAAATTTAATGTAGCAAAATGAAAATAATATGACGTTGTTATTATTTTTTTTTGATTTTGGCAATTACCGGAGTAGTTGAAAATTTATATTTCCCAAATAAGTAAAACTAACCATTTCTAAAAACAATATTAAAATCATACTAGTTCAATGCAGTATAAATCCGAATATTGCTTTTCGGAGTGGAATGGCAATAAAAAAATATACTAAATACAAGAATTCATATATTTTTGCGTTGTTTTCATTAGGCCTTTACTAATTATTTCACTCAAATTAAACGTTTGTTTTAAGTTTTATTTTAATTTACAACAGCCACATCAACTCCGATTTTGAACAACACAATTCAAAGTATATCAAAATTGGTTTGCTTTTACTCTATTAATTTACTCATTTTTCAAATTTACGTAATATGCATATAAAATATCTGTTATGTTATAAGAAAACTAAAAATACAAACAAATGCTAATATTAATAATAATAATAAAAAAAAAGAAAATAAAACAGTAAAGCACTTTAAACTTCCAGTTATTCAAGTAAAATATTCATTAAAATTGAACAAATAAATAATTCAGTCTCCTTTGAAGCTAATCACCGAGAAATAGAAATACAAGATACAATGCACAATTGTTATGTCATAGTTTTTGATTATTCTCTTATTGAACAAACGAGTTTCACAACTTTTTTTTTTTTTTTACAAACTCCGCGTTTTTTCTTGCCATAGCCTATTTCTCAACAACTATTCCCGCAAAACAGTCGACTTGTGATGAATTCTCTCTGAAATGAAGAAGGAAACACGGTAGTATAGACAACCGCATAACCTAATTAATGCTAAAACTGCTACAATCCAAAGGATTGCAGTCATGAAATAATTGGCCACGTTTAAATTATTCCAATAGTTCCTTTTAACTAAACTTCTCTTACTATAAGTTGTTGTAGTTGAAGTTGTTTGACCATTAACATATTCTGAATAATCTTCAAGTCCACCAGTACGTAAAATAACAACCATTAAAATGAAATTAGAAATTAACCATAATAAAACAGTATATGTTCTACCTAATGCGTAATTTTTCTCTGATTCTTTAATATTTGCTTCAATCAATTCATTTTCCTTTTTAATTAATGCTTCAGCATCCATTTCACTATCATCTAATTTACCTTCATTATTATTGTTATCATCACCTTCTTCTGTTGAACTTTCTAAAAATTTCTGTGCTTTTTTATATAAAATATTAGGATCTTCTAAATTCTCACTTAATAATAAAATCTTCTTTTCATCATCATCATCATTATTACTTTCATTTTTATTAATATTTGCTTGCTTTTTAATTGGTATAACACTTAATGCACCTTTTGTACCCCATGAAATATCATTCATATTACAAAATGCATAAATACTTAAAACATTAATATAAGCTGGTGAAAGTAAAATATATTGAATTGTACATGCAAATAAATGGAAAACATCAAAAAATAAAATTGATCCAATTATATATAATGCATAAGTTGATGCTAATGAAATTGTTAAATCCCTAAATTTTTCATTCTCTAAAAATTTTAATGCAATTGCAGCTGTAAATTTAGTATAATCTCCAATTTCTTCTTTAATTGATTTAACACTATCAATTGTTAAACAAACAACACAAAATGTCATATAAATAACAACAGTTGCAAGTAATGCAAATGATATCATATATAAATATTTTGCATCATTAGGTTTATTACCAAATGATATTATAAATGTTAATACAATTGCTCCAATATAAATCCAAAGAAAAACAATTGCTAAAATATTACCAATTTTTTCACCAATAAATGTATCTGATACATCTAATGTTAAAACTCTAAAAACAAGAAAATAAATTGAAATTGAAAGCCATGATAATAATATATTAACAGTTTGATAAATTATTTCAATTATTAATGCAATTTTCCTACCAATTGGATGCTTTGAAATTAAAATTCTGTAAAAATGTAAAATTGAATATAATGCTGCAAAAAATGAACCATTTAACCATCTACGTCTTTGATTTATAAATTCATTAATTTGTGATGGTACATCAGTAACTGCATATGAATTATGAACATATTTTAATAAATAAGATTTTTCACTTTTTGCAACTAATTCAAAACATAAAATTCTATCTTCAGCTAAATACATATTTGATTCCAAAATTCCAGCTGGTTTTTTATTATTTGTTTTCATATCTTCACCATGAAAATATGCTTTTAATGGATCACCTCTTAATGCTTCATATCTATAAGCACTAAATGCACCCGGTAAAACACTTACAAATCCAAATGCACTCTCCATTGGTTTATCTAAAATATTTGACATTTTATATTCAAAATTTTGAGCTGCAATTAATGGATTAACTAAACATGTAATAAAATCAGATAATTTAAAATAAATTAATCTACCAATTTTCCTCCAAATTGATGATTCATCATTTGGACTTGCATGATTACCTAACATTGCACGAATTTCACCACAAGAACCACCAATTCTTGGATCTTTAAATGATTTCCATAATTTATAAATTGAATCAGGTCCAGGCTCAGTACCAACATCTAATAAAACAACAACTTTTGGATTTAAATTTGGACATATAAAATTAAATGCCCATCTATGAGAATTAATTTTTTGTTTATTTTCTTCTTTTAATAAAAACATTAATTGAATTGGTATTGTTTGTTCTGTAACTAAAGGTACAGTAAATGAATGTTGCCTTCTATTATAATCAAATTTACCAATACCAAAAGTTGTAGTATATTCAAATAAATGTGCATTAACTTTTTCATCATTAACAGATTCTTGCATTATACCTTCTTGAAAAACACCCAATAAAGTTAATAAAGCTTTTGATTTTTCATTAATTTTATTTTTACCATCACTTACAATTAAAACAACAATTTTTTTCCAACTATTTTTACCAAATGGATGAACATTTTCATTTTCATCTAAATTATACATTGTTTTAATATTTTTAAAAATACCTTTTAAAGTTCTACCTAATAAAACTTCATCTTCATTATACATTGTACAAACAATTAATAATTCTGTTTCCCTTTTAATTGAATAAATATTTTGTCTTAATGGATAATTTTCAATATAATCTTTAATTATTGGATTTTCATCATTATAATCTTTAGGATCTGCAGTAATTGCATGATATCTTAAATGTGTAAATTCTGTCATTTGTCTTGCACCTGAAAATGGAATTTTATTCTTTAATTGACTTGGTACAGGATAATCAAAACTATAATATTTACCATCAATTAATTCAACTTTATTATCACCTTTATCAGCAAAATTTGCATTTTGGAAATCATTTAATTTATTTTCTTCATTATTTTCAAATAATTGATTATCATTAAGAACAGGTTCATCTGAATCTCTTTCAAAATTTTGAAAAATTGGTGATGATAAAGATGATTGATCATCTGTTAATGAAGATAATGAATAATTAAAAATATTAGAATTTGAAACTAATCTTTGATGTTGTTGATTATCTGTTGAATAATTTAAATTTTGAAATGAATCTGATGGTGAATAAGTATAAGTTGGACTTTGAGGTGGGAATGTTAAACTTGAATTTCTTAATGGTGTATTAAGTATATTTGTTGAAGAATTTGTTAAAGTCTCATAAACATTTATATTATTATAATTTTTTTTAGGAATTTGAGATTCTAAATCTTGAAATGAGGTAGATGAAATATTATTGAAAGTATGTTCATCATCCATATTTAAACTAGCACTTTCATTATCACTATTATTGTTATTATTATTATTATTGTTATTAATATTACTGTTAACATCATCATCATCATCATCATTAAAAGCTGAACTAAATGGATCATATGTTACAGTTGGAATAGATGAATCACGCATATGAGTATTTGAAGATAAACGTTTTGGTGATGATGAAATCCTTGCAGTTTGAGGTGGTTCTAATCTTTTTGCTGATAATAGTGGATTATTATTATTATTATTATTATTAGAAGGAGATTGAATTGGATCAAATTCTATATGCGGTATAGTTGAATGTAAGTTATTATCATTATCACTATGATTATCTTCACTTTCAGATTGATAATTATTGAGAACATAAGAATTTTGATCTAAAGAGGAATCATCGGATTCATCATTATCTATTGCAAATGGATTAGCACTAATCCTATTATTATTATTATTATTCATATTATTTCGTTAAATCTAATTAATAAACGTATATAGAAATATAAAATAAATAACGAATAACTGGGAATAAATAAATATAAAGTAAGACCAATGTATGTATAAATATTAAATATAAAATACTAAATATTAAATCAAAATCAGGAAGAGTGAATAAAATATGAAATGTGAAACTTATTATAAAACTAACTTGAAGTGTACCGGTAAATTGTAAATTGTTTGACCTTCTCTGTGTAAGAGAATCAGCGGCTTGACAATAGAATAAAGTTGGACAAAAAAAAGCTTTTATTGAATCGATATGATAAAGATCAAACCTCAAACAAATGTGGAAAAATGCAGAAAATGAACAAAGCAAAAACGGTTCACCCTAGAAACGCGGTCTGAATTAAAATTACATGTTTGTTCTAAAAATAAACACGGGGAGTAAACAGAGCAAACAGCTATTAACCAGCCATCTTGCGACAGGAAAGTCTGTTGTGAGTCATGAAATATTTAATGAGCCCCATGAGCCTCCTGTGAGCCCCTTTGAGATTTTTGAGCTTTTTGAGATTTTTGAGCTTTATGAGCCTCCTATAAGCCATTAAGCTGAGGGCTCATTTACAAATTGTTCATATTCTGCAGCTCTTTTCTGAGCTTGTTCTGCAAGTTCTTCATTGGTTGGTGGTAAACCTTCATTTGACAAATCTAAATCACGAGCTTGTTTGAAACTTGATAATTGATTACTTAATTCTTCACGTCCATCAATTAATGTTTGCTTTGGTAATTTACCATTATTCAAATTCTTTAATTCATCAACTTTTTCTCTTTCTTCTCTTAATAAACTTAATATACGTGACATACGTCCAACCATCATCATCTTTTTCTTAATTGATTCACCAAACATTAATGGTATTTCCTTAATTTCATTTCCAACAGCATATATCTTTCCCTTCTCATTACCTTCTTGCTTTTCATTCATTTCTTCTTTTTCCTTTTCTTCCTTTTCTTCTTCTTCAACATCACTTTCATCAAGTTCATGAATTAATTTTATATTCTTCTTATTTAATATAATTTCATCTTCATTTAATTCATCCTCTGTACAAATATTTAAAACTGCTGATAAAATTTCAATTACTTTTTCACTAACAAATGGTAATGACCATTCAAATAAATTCATTTGATTTGGTAAGAAATAAGGTGCAGGATATGAATCAAATTGTTTAATATTAAATGATTCACCATTATAAGCTAAAACAGCTGCCATATTATTATATGTACCACAATAATTTGGTGCTGAAAATATTGTAATTAATGATGGGAAACCAGTTGATTCATTAACTTTATAAATTCTGTAACCTGAATCTTGTGGTTGATGACCTCTAACAACACTTAATAAATCATTATTATTTAAAAATGTTTCAACTGCTCTAAATGTATAAAATTCACTACAACGACGTTCATAATTAAAACTATAATATTTATCAATTTCATCTTCTTTAATTTCTTCTTCATCATATTTATCTGATGGATCTGACCACATTAAATCACAAAATAATCCCCTACTTGGAAAATCTTCTTTAAATCTATCAATTTTTTCATTAATATCTTTTAAACTCCATAAATGACTTGAAATACCGGCATGAACACAAAAAAATTGTTTATTCAAAACTGCACATAATGGTAATGATCTAAATGATTTCGTTGATGCTTCATATAATTTATTTGAATATCTACATAAACATTCTTTTTGAAATGTAAAATATGATGTCATCCTTTTACTTTCATGATTACCTCTAAGCAACCACATTTTTTTTGGGAAATTAATTTTCATTGCATATAATAAAATTAAAACTTCAATTGATCTATCACCTCTATCAACATAATCACCTAAAAATAAATATTGTGTATCTTTTGGATCACCACACATTTCAAACATACCTAATAAATCATAAAATTGTCCATGAATATCACCAACAACAACTGCAGGTACATCAATATATAATAAATTAGGTTCTTCCTTCATTATATCTTGAGCTAATTGAATAATTTTAATTAATTGATATTCAGTTAATCTACCTTCTCGTTGGAAATGTTTCATTAAAAATTTATAATCTGGTTTACCATCTTTATTAAATAATTCTTCATCTGTTGGAATGCTTGTTACAGGTGGTTGGACAGTTTTAACAATTCTTTCCTTTGTATTATATTCAACACCTTTATCACAAACATAAATTGATGTATTCTTACCATGAACTTTATCTCTGGTATTTAATTTTTTCAATGCGTTCTCCACTTTGATACTAATTTCTTCCTTTTTCACCATTTTAATGTTCAATGTTTCTAAATCTGCAAAAAGTAAGAATCTATATATCAATTGTATAATTGTATATTATATTCATTAAGTTTATATTATAATGTAATGATTATTATTATTATCTTGTTTACTACCGCACGTATAATATTTTAAAACTCCACACAAAAATAATATAGTATCTCACTTCTTCAAGAAGCCAACCGTTCCATAGAAAAAGTTAACGTCACCGTAATGTTTTCGTATTCTTTCCGTTTTTGGCCTGAAAAGATTAAGCCTCCCTATATCAATATCACTCTCCTGTATATTCTATTTATGATTGGTTGTTATATATATACTTTACTTAGAATCTATTATTTGATTAATTATTTCAAACCTTATAGAGCTACAGAAAAAAATTCCAAAACAGGTTAAGCCAATACATATAAAAAAACGTACCGTATAGTAATTTATATAAATTTTATACAATTTTCATCAAATACCAAATGGTTACATATATATTTTTTATACACACACACACACACACACACACACACATATATATATATATATATTTATGAATACAAATATTCAATTAGAAATAATAATAATTTACCTTCCTTTGTATTGTACATTTATGTATTATTTATGTATTATTTATTCTCTATTATTAATCGTTATACTTCATGTGCAACTCTATCCCAGAGTCTTCTATATTTATCATCTTCTTCTTTACTTTGTTCCTCAGCGGTTGGCGGTACAGCTTCATTTGATAAATCAGCTAAACGAACCCTTTCAAAATGTGATAATTGTTTATCAATTCCTTCTGTACCATGAATCAAAACTCCCTTTGGTAATGTTAAACCACCCGAATATGCACGTAATTGTTCAACTTTTTCAGATTCTTGCCTTAATAAATGAAACATTCTTGATAATCTACCAATGGCTAAAATCTTGTTACGTAATGCTATATTATCTAATGTTTTGGTCTCTTTATTTTCTGCTGATGAATCATTTGCAGTTACATTTTCACTTTCTTCATTATTATTATTATCACTATTATTACTATGAATAGATGATAATGATTTATGTGAATCTGGAGATGATGGAGATTGAGATGAAGGTGATGATGATAAAGATACTGATTTTGATGAAGATGGTGATCTATTTAATCCATATAAAGTTTTCCTTTTATTCTCATTTTGAATTTCAATTAGTGATCTTGCAAGTTCTTTCGATAATGGAGTATCTGATTCAAGTTCTTCATCTGTACAAATATTTAAAACGCTAAATAAAATTTCACAAACTCTTTCAGCAACGAATGGAATTGACCATGTAAAAACATTCATAAAATTTGGTAAATGATAAGGTTCAGGTTGTGAACTAAATTGTCTAATATTCATTGTTGTAACATCATATTTTAAAACTGCTGCTTTATTACCATATGTACCACAATAATTTGGAGCTGAGAATAAACTTATTACTGATGGGAATTGTTGTGTTGGAGTTTTTTTAAACATTCTATAACCTTTATCTTGAGCTTGATGTGCACGTATAACAGATAATAAATTATTTCTTTCTAAAAATTGACATACAGCATTATAAGAATACATATAAGAACAACCTCTTTCATAATTTTCAGTATAGTCTTTAATATTATTATTTGTACCATAAGGTTCATTATCAAATTCATTTGAAGGATCAGACCACATTAAATCACAAAATGAACCATGTGATGGGAAATCAATTTGAAATCTATTTATTTCATTAACTTCAGAAATATATTTAATATCTTTTGAAATACCACCATGAACGCAAAAGAATTGTTTATTCATTATAGCTGCAATTGGTAATGCACAAAATGATTTTAATGATTCATGATAAACATTAATTGAATATTTTATTAAACATTCACTTTTATAAGTAAAATGTTGAGTCATTTGTTTTGTTTCATGATTACCTCTTAATAATGTAAAAGTTCTTGGATAATTAATTTTCATTGCATATAATAATAAAAGTACTTCAAGTGAATATGAACCTCTATCAACATAATCACCTAAGAATAAAAATGATGTTTTATCAGGATCTCCACAAATTTCAAATAATTTACATAAATCATAAAATTGTCCATGAATATCACCACATACTGTAACAGGTGATGGAATATCTAATAAATTTGGTTCACTTTCAAATATTTTCGTTGCCATTTTAATAATCTTTAAAACTTGATTTTGTTTTAATTTCCCTTCTCTTTTGAAATGTTCTCTTAAATATTTATAATCTGGTAAACCACCTGGATTCCCAAATAATTCATCGTCAGTTGGAATTACATCTGTTGGTGCGGTAACTGATTTGACAATTCTTTCAGTTGTTTTAAATTCTTTACCATTATCATCAATATAAATTGTTGGATCATAATGTATTGATGTATCCCTATTTTTCATTTTTCTTAATGCATTTTCAATTTTTAATGTATTTTCATGGGCTGTTAATTTTTCCTTAGCAGACATTTGATTCGTCATTGTTGTAATTTAATCCCATAAAACTTATTTTATCTATCAATTTATCTATCAGTTTATCTATCAATTTATCTACCAGTTTATTTATCTATCTATATATACATATAACTAATAAATGATCTTATTAACCGTTAACAATTCCTTAGAAGTTATGAAAAAAATCTAAACAGTTTCAATTGATATGCTGAATAAGCCTTCTTTTGATAACATTTGATTTAAATTATGGCAAATTTCCAGTCATCATGATTCTCATCTGTAATTTAATATAACAGTATTTTTATTTGTATTGTGCGATATAATATATTTATTTCACATCTTTATTTTACTTTATTTTACTTTATTTTAACAGCCTTTCCATGATTTCTTTAGGAGACGATCGTCGGTGGTCATGTGACCAGATTACGTAAGCGAGATTAGAGAATTTTTAATTTTTTTAAATTTTTAATTTTTTTTTATTTTTTTATTTTTTAATTTTTTAATTTTTTAATTTTTTTTTGCTACATGAAATTTTTTTATTTTCAGTTTTATATGAAAAATTATTACAATATTCACTATAAATTACTATAATTATTGACACCAAAACTATAGCAATATTTATACAACACAATAGAATGACTGAGATAATTTTAGACGACCCAGGAACTTTAATTGCAGAGGAACCAAGTGTTGCACTTTTACCATTTCCAACAGATCAACAAGATGCAAATTTTGAGTTAGGTGTTTCAATGGTAATTTATGGCTGGTATACATTAACAACTGCTGTTGATAATTTATGGGGTGGACCTCAAAGTGCTGAGAAAAGAGATTGGATCTCAGGTTGTATTGTTGAAGAATTCGAAAATAATAAAGAAATTGATATAATATATATTCATGAATTATTATGTGGTATAATGGAAGATGAATTTGATACCGTTATTGAAGATCAATCAACAATTGAAATTGCTCAAAAAATTGTTAAAGTTTATAATCAATGTAAAGAAAAATATTTTGATGATATTAAATCAATGTATTCAAAGTGGTTAACAAAACAATCTAATTCTAATAAAATAGTTGCAAATATAGTAAATGATCCATTAAATCCAGATATTAGTGATTCTGATGATGATGATGATAATGAAGAAGAACATATACATAATGAACATATATGTCATAATCATGCTCATGATGGAAATTCAAATATTTGTGAAGGAATGGTAGATTTAGTAATAGAAGAAAAAAAACCAACTGGTCCGATTATAGATGATGATGGGTTTACAGTCGTTTCAAATAAAAAGGGTAGACGTTAATTATTTATTACGTATATATTGATTTTGTTTGAATTATTATTTATAAAGTTATAAATATACAGATTTGTATATATCATTAGTTATTAAATTAATTGATTAGAGGTAATTTGCTTTTTTTTACACTATGCTTTTTAAAAATTATTATAATTATTTTTTTGTCGTTTTATTTTTTTGTTATCTATACTCTACTACCAATAGAATTTCGACTTAATTGAATTTTAAGTGATCCATCACTATCTCTTCTATCCAGTGAATTAGGTCTACCACCTTGACGTTTCCAAAATCCTTCTGTGAAAACACCACTACCATTTCTCATTCCTAAGAGTGGTGAACTGACTGATGTCCTTTTCCAAAAAACATCAGAAAATATTGGTGATAAGTTACCACCAAAATTATTAACATTACCTAAATCACTTTTAGCATGTTGTAATGAGTAATGCTCTTTTAGTAAAATTGGACTTATTCGAAATAATTGAATATTTGTACCAAACCATATCCCTCTTTTTAAAACATTATCATAATAAATATTTAAATCAATTACATTTTTCCCATTATTATTATTGTTATTATTACCATTAATATCATTTGAAAGATAACCATTTGATGATAGTGGAGATGATGAAGAAACTGAAGAGTTTAAGCTTGAACCCAATTTCCAAGATCCAAACCCCCATGAGGAACTAGCTTTTTTAATAGCTGAAATACCAGAACTTATTTCAGCTAAAATACCCTTTGATGAAACACTATTATAATTTAAGAATATTTCTCCCCATAATAATGACATGTACCAACCTAATGTTATATTAGTCCATCTAAATTTTAATGGTTGGTAATCAACTTTTTTAGGGTTATAAACATCAGGTTTTTCAATATTATTAATTAAAGAGTCAAGATCCTGTTTAAGTAATTTATGTATAATTTCTGAAGCATTATTCGGTTGATTATTTTTAATCTCATTTGATTTAATACCTGAAATTTTACTGATGATTTGTAGTATTTCTTTAGTTAAAGTCAAAGATTCATTTCCTGACCATTTATTTTCAAATTTCTCATAATATGCAGCTTTCTCCTTACTTTTCTGTGTCATTCCAATCGGTAATTCTGCACTGAAAACTTCATCAATGAAATCTGTTATTAAAGCTTCATTTTCGTTATTACTTTCCGTTTCTGGATCATTGTCGTTATTATTATTATTATTATTATTATTATTATTATTATTATTATTATTATTATTATTATTATTATTATTATTATTGGTATTATTACCATTAGTAGCGTTATCGATATTATTATTTAAGGCGTTATCGTTATTATTATTATTATTATAATTAATATTTATCGGATCAATTGAATCGTCATTAAAATTATTATTAAATCCAGAAGATATACTTGGTATTGAAATTTGAGATGTTTGTTTTGTAACAATTGGCATACTACGAATTGAGGGTATACTTTCTAAAGTTGTTTGAGTATTTTGTCTACTTAAATTTGGCATATCAATTGACTCTTTTGATTCATCATCAATTTGATTATAATTTTCTACATTATTAGCAACTTGAATTTGATGTTGTAATTGTAATTGTTGTTGTTGAATTGAAAGATCATAATCCTTTTTTTCTTTTTGTAATAAATCCGTATATAATAAATCTGATACTCTTTTAACATTTGAAGTTAATTTATTTAAAATATTTGAATTTCTTGTTAAGACATAAATTAAAATAATTGTGTCATAAGGATCTCTACAAATTGAATGACAACATGAACTTAAAATTAATGATAAAAGATCTAATTTATTAACAAAATCATTTAAATTATTACTATTATATTTTGAAAGTTTCCCAATTAAATTAACTAAACTTGTTGAAGCTGCATATGAAATTTGAGTTGGTGGAGCTTTTGCCAAATCTTTAATTCTTCTATTAACCATAATTTCTTTATTTTCTCTTTTATTAAATTCCAAAACAAATGCATGTAAAGAAATTAAATTATAAAGAGATTCAATTAATGGAGAGATATAAATAAAGTTAAAATCCGAGTTAACAATATTACAAATATGAATTATTAAGAAATCTCTATAAGAAGTTGGAGTTGTTGAAATTCTTAAAATATCAGGTAATGAATCATAAAAATGAGTATCAAATGATATTAATAATTTTGAACTTAATCTAATATCTGCTGTTATAATCAATAAGAAATAAATACATAATTTGACAAAACTTAAATATTTTTTTTGATTTTTAAATTTTAAAATATAATAAATTAATAAAATAAAAAATTCTGGACCTGATAATTCAGCAAATATAATTCTAAATTTTGCATTACATTGAAAAAATTCTAAAATGATCATTAATAATTCTAAGTTCCAAGTATTTAATTCTTTATCATCTATTAATTTAGAAGTTTTCATTAAATAAGAGAATGCACCTAAATCATTATCAATTAAAGATTTAAATAAAGGAGTTGTTAAATTTTTAACAATTATTTGAATATCTTTTGAATTTGAGATTCTACTTAAAAATATACGAGTTCTATTTCTTGGTACTTCATTATTTGAAATTATATTATTTTTAAATAAAAAAGATAAATCTTTTTTAGGTAATGGATAAATTATCATTAAAGTAAATAATTGAATTGAATTTGTGACCATTAAAATTCTTAATTTTTTATAATCATCAGGTTGAACATCTAATCCATTCAAATTATTATTTAAACTACTTGTCATCATCATATTATTATTATTATTATTATTATCATTTGATTGAATTGATCTTGAAATTAAATTCCATAATGAAAGACATAAAATATAAAATTTTCTACCATCAGTTGCAGTAATTAAAACTGTTAAAAATTTTGAACCATTTGAGACTATATCAGATACTGGTAAATATAAATGTTTTGAAAATAAGATTAATAATAATCTAAGAATTTCTAATCTATTTGAATCTAATTTTAATTTTGTATCACGATACATACCTTGAACTTCAAGACCTGGTTCCCAAACAATTGGTTGATAATCGTTTGCTAAAATTGGAGAATTATAATTTGTTTTCGATCTAGATTCAACTGTAAAATTCAATGTAAATAATAAATTTAACAATGAGTTAATTAATTCAAAACCTACAGGTTTTTCAGAATATATCATTTCGTCATGATTAACTTTAATTGAATCAGTTGGAGATGATGGATTATTGTCAGTTAAAGTTCCAATTGTTGCTGATGCAGTATGTATTCCATCATCTTCATCATTATCATCATTATCAGTATGAACATTTATAATGTTATCATCTGAATTTTCATTTTCATTCTCTTCAATATCTTGTTCATTAAATTTTGAATAAATTGGAGTATGATATAATCTATTCCAAAAGATTTCATCTTCTAAATAATTTAAATTTGGTTTTTCATAAATAAAAGGTATTAAAATTGTTAAAATTCTAATACAATTTAATAATTGATTTGTTGGGAAGGCAGATAATTTAATTTTTTTCAATTTTGATAAATAAATTAATCTATTAGTTACATTAATTAATAAATTTGTAAAATTTTTAATATTATTATCTCTTAAAAATTTAATATCAGCTGGATTAAAGACATAAATGATATCATCAATTGAATTGGGGAGTTTCCAAAAGATTTCCCAATATGACAAATTAAAGTCTTTTATATTTGATTTTTTATCGATTAATTTAGATATATGAGATCTTAGTTTTAGTTTTATTTCATTCGATCCCATAATGAATGAATAAATGAACCAATGAATGAATGAATGAACGAATGAATGAATGAATGAATTAATTAACTAATTAATGAATTAATGAATTATTTTTCTTTTTTGTTAAAAAAAATACGTGGGAGGAATTAAAGAATAAAATCAATGATTTATGAGATCCGAAATCTATATAAAACAAAACACACACACACACACACAAAGAGACAATAAAAGACGAAACTGTTGGTTATATAACGATGATACTTGACTATCTGATTTGAAAGGAAAAAGGTTGATAAGTTGTCAACTGCCAGTGTCAAAAAACATGTTATGTGGCCAGAGGAAATTCCACATGGTAAAAATTATCTACACATAAAATAAACTAAAATACAATAAAGTAAAATTATTTACTGAGCGACTAAATAGGGCGCTTAATATTTTACTTGCACTTTTTGTATGTAAATAATTAACTAAATAACTAAAAAGGTATACACAAGAGAATGTATATAACACCATTGATCAATTGGCGAATGGATTGAACAGAGTGGATGGAGTGAATGATGGACCGTAGTATATAATAATTAGAGGGTATTCAATATAAAAGTAGAGTATGTTTTTTTTAGTCTTTTAGCTTTCTTTAAAAAATGGTTTCATCCTTAATCATAAATAACTTAACAAGTTCCAGTAATAAAATAAAATAAAATAAAATAAAATAAAATAAAATAAAATAAAATAAGTAAAGTAAAAAAGTAAAACACAGCAGTTAGAATAAAAGTGAAAATAAACAGTATAATTCTTAGAATTCTTCATTAAAACTTAATGGACCATAACGTTCAACAAAATCGCTGACTTGCATATCCTTAGTTTCTATTTGATCAAATCCCCTTTTCAAAGAACACTTATTAAATCCATTACTAGTATTTTGACCATAAAATGAATTTAATGTTGTAAAATTGGTGTTATTATTATTACTATCATTATTATTGATTTCATCTTCCCAACATGCTAAAGAGGAAGCTGTTGATCCATTATAATCTAATGGTGGTGGTCCATTATTTTGAAGATGAGATGGTAACTGAATTCTTCTATTATTGTTTAACATTTGTTGTTGTTCATAATTATTCATATAACTTAAACTATTGGTTTCATTACCACTTGGTAATTTATAACCATTAGATACACTTTGTCTAATTCTCATACCCAGTGATTGTAATTTCTCTGTTGTCTCATCGACTGGTTGTTGCAGTTGAGGAGGTTCAAAACCTCTATTCTGTTGTCTTTTATAAACTTGCATTGTTGTGTGATACTATCTAAAAGAAGATAAATACATGATATAAAACATGTTATACATAATACAAAATAAACAAATCAAAAATGTTAAGGCTGCCGCCACTTTAAAAGAAAACAAAAAAGGAAAAAAAAAAACGCAAAACGCAATTCTGTGCACGATTACGTAATAACACAGACATTTTTACAACATTTTATCTATTTCAAATTATAAAATAAACTTAACTTCTTTTAATTAAACACTTTCTAATACATATCTCTATACATTTTATTTGTAATTAAGAATGTTCTTTTTGTTGGATTTCATACCAACGGAACTTTGACGAGTACCAATAGATTCATCTCCACCACCAATAATATTAGACATATTGGAAAAATCACCAAGATTTGATCCATCATCTCTAATTGAATGTCTTGATCCACTAATTAATAAACCACTACTTCTATGTTGACCATGACGTGAACTATGATGAGTTCCATGATGACTACCATTATGACTATGAATTGATAATGGTCTTTGTCTACTACTTGCAACATTAGATGTAGTTTGAACTAATTGAATTTGTGAAAATTGATTAAAACTATTATTACTACTACTATTAATAAAACTATTACTATGTTGTAATGTTCTACTCTTTGAATGAACATTCTTACTAATTAATGATTTCATCAATTCATTATAATTTAATGCACTTTTAACATCTAATTTTAATTCATCAATTTCATTCTTAAAATTCTTTTGAAATAATTCAACTAATGATTCATGTTGTAATTTTAATGTTTCCGGTATAATTAATCCATGAAGTTTTAATAATTTATTTAATAATCTTGATAAATCATTATAACATTCTTTTAATTTTTTACAATCATTTTGATATTCTTCTTCATCCTCTCCAATATCAATGGTTTTATCATTAGTGAAAAAAACTTTAAATTGTCCAGCACCTCCATTAACTGGTGAATCAACAGTACCAGCTAAAATCCTACTAACACTATTAAAAACTGAACTTGATGCAATTGATTCTAAACTAATATTATCTTTTAAATTTTGATTAATTAAAAATTTCAAATTTGATAATTCTTCATTCTTTGCTAATAACGATCTAATTGCATTTTTAATAGGTGGAATTTTAACAATTGTAGTAGTTTTAATCTCAGATCTATTCATTAATGTTGGGAATGTCATAAATGTTTTATATGTAATTTCTTCAGTCCATAAATTAGTAATTCCACTTGCACCCGGTAATCTTCTAATGTTAATAAATGTATTTAAATCTTTATTGTCAACATATTGTTTTGCCATAAATGATAATTTACCAGCATAACTTTCCTTCTTTGGTGTAACTGTTTTAATATATAAAAATCTACCAATTGGAGTATCATTTAACAATTTATTAGCTTCTTCTTCATTACTAATAATTCTTGAACCTGGATATAATCTATTTAATCTACTATGAACACTTGTAATATGTTCATATGCTAAACCTTCATAAACAAATTCTTTACCACGAATTGATTCAGGAAATCCAAATCCAATAAATGCAATCTTGAAAAATGTTGATTCTAATCTATCAACATGTTCTAATTGTCCATAAATTTTACCAAGTTCAGAATGACATAATGATAATCCTAATAAATCAAAATTAACTTTAATATATGCTTCTAACATTTCATTATAAATATCAACTGCTTGCTCTAATTTATTTCCTTTAACAAAATTATTTGCAATAATTTTAAATAAATCAGCTTTTCTTTTAAATGCTGTTTGACTTGGTAATTTAGGTTTAATACATTCTGGTAAATAAGTATCAATATCCCATTCCCACGTATTTGCTAATAATTCTAAACTTAATGCAGCTTGGACATAATTCTTTTTACTTAAATAATTTTCATACATATCACAAATAAAACTTTGAAATAATTCAGGTCTATCAACATTCATTAAATAACTTGAAATATTTAATCTGTGGAATGTACGATCATCATCAAATTCTTCACCATTTGGAACTTGTTTTAATTCAGATAATGAGGCTAAATAACGTGATAATGTTTTAACTAATTTAGTAACCTCAAGGTATGATTCATCTTCAGAATCCATTTTAGTGGTAATGTTCTTAAATGAATTAACAAAATTTTGAATTTCAATTGACTGTGGTGAATAAACTAAATCATTTTCAAATAAATCATAAAGTGATGTAACAGATTCTTTCTCTAAATCAAATAAATTATCTTTACTTACTAATTCACTAGCAATAATTGACCAAAATATTTTAATACCAGAATTTAAGCAGGATTCATTTCTTTGCATTGAATATAACATAATAAATTTCAATATATTATAATTATTCATTGTAACAACAGAATTTTGGAATCCTCCAAATACTAATAATTGGAAACGTGCTTGATCCTCAGATGAAATTTGTTTACCCAATGCATCCCATGAATTGTTAACAATACTTGAAGTTTTACTTCTCAAATCGGTTGTTAATTCAAAACATCCTTTTCTAGGAGTTGATTCTAAATGTTCGATTGAAACAGGTTTTGAAGTTGCAGTTTTCAATAATAATGTAATATAATTATTCCAAATTGGTACGGTATTTTCATTTGCCTTTGGAATAAATGGTTCAAGTAAAAGTAATAGTAAAAATGATCCTTGTAAAGAAATTGAATGTAAGGATAACCAACCATCACGAGAATAATATGATCCTTCAATTAAACTTTGAATCATTTGTAACATTAATGTAATACAAGTAATTGATTTAAATGATGGAATCTTGAAATCTAGTAATAAATTACCATAAGATCCAATATTATTATTATCATCAATTATTTGATAAAAATCAGAACTATAAACTTCAAAAATTTTTGAAGTATAAATTATAATGACTGAAAATTCAATTAAAATTTCAACTAAAACAACATCCGTAACAATTGAATCCATAGTATTTTCAACAAATGGATAATGATTTGGGAACATTTGAGTAAAAGTTCTTTTCTTTTTGAAATATCCATTATTTAAACAGTAATTTTGATATTTAACAAATTCTTGAGCTAATAATGGTAACAATTTAATCAATGTGACATACAAATGTTTTGATTGATCAACAAATATTTTGTCTTTACCAAATGAGAGATTACAAATTGATAAATAGATACCCAGTGCTAATCTTGTACAATCTATATCCATTAGATCACTTGTAATGACGCTTATTGAAATATCTAATGATGCTATTAATAATTTTGTTATAACATCATGATTACCATTTTGGAAATAAAATGGATTATTTAATAATCTATTGATAAAAAATAATTTTCCAATCAAGAAATTATGTTCTCTGTTTTTCTTTTTATTAACCAAAGCTGTTGAATTAGCATCTTCTAAAGAACCTAAACCCTTCAACTTATTTGCAAACATCCAATCAATCGCAAATTCAATTAATTCATTCGAACTAAACATCGCTTTGAAAATATCAAGGTATAATTCTAATGTGTCAATAATTAATAATTGTTCAGCTAAAACATTATCAATATTTGCATTTAAAAAATTCGAAATTGAATTATTAAATAAATAAACTTGATTTTTAAATTCATTCACATTGTCAATACATGTCGAGCATAATTTTATAACTAAGTATGAAGTTCTACATAATGCTCTACCATTTGCATTCCAATCTTTTGCAAATGAACTGAAAATACGAGTAACATTTGATAATAAACGTTCACCAACTTTTGGGAAATAAACGCTAAATTCTTGAAGCATACTATCAAATAATGAAACATATTCTTTATTTCTCGCAATTGTAACATCTAATAAATGAACAATTGCATCAAATAACGCCTGTTCTAGTTTTGGTAATTTATTTTGAATTGAAGCTTCGTAAGCACACATTAATTCAAAGCAAAAATTTGAAAAAAATCTAGCAAGAGTTGTTAAGTTAACTCTCCTTAATTTTGTTAACATTTCAATGAATGCAGGTTCATTATTAACTAGATTTTGACCAAAATTTTGTTTCCAATTTAAAATTAAATTACCAGTTAAATCCCTATTATAAGAATTACCAACAACATCTAAATCAAATTCAATAATTGCACATGATGAAGAATCTGAAGAAACTACATCAAGTGAAATTGGAGTTCTTGAGTTAATTCCATTACATTGAATTTCATTACCATATCTTAATAAATATTTCGCAGCTCCAATATAAGTTGATTCAAGGAATAAATCAAAAATCAAATAATCTTTATTATTATCAGGAGGATCACTTAAACCTCTGATTACAATTAATTCATTAATTGTTTCCTCTGGTGAAACTGATAAGAAATTCCATTGAGGAATTAATTCTTCATTTTTACCCTTTGCAAATTGTAGATTTTTTGAAGATGATCTAACATGAACAGATAAAAAGCTTGAATCATTTAATTTTAAAGATTTATTAACTACTTTATTTAATTTCAAATAAATTCTATTTTCATCTTTTTCTAATGGATTAAATTTTAAAGTTGGAATACAAGCCCAAGCAACATTATTCATATTACCATGAATACCTGAAATATTATTTAAAACTTTTTTATTTTCATTTGTTAATTTTAATTCTTTAATACTTAAAACTAATTTTTCAGCTCTTGGATTAACTGCAACACCTTTATTCGAACCACTAATAATTCTATCAATTAAATCACCCCAACCATTATTAACCATTGTAAGTGATTTTGCCATCATTTGATTCATACCAGTAAATAATTTAACTTCTTGATTTTGACCATCTAAGAAAGAAGAAAATAATTTAATTACAAATCTATGAGATTTACCGGAAACTAAATGACCTTTTCGATGAGAAAAAATACGTGAAACATCTGCTACACCAGCACAAATACCTTTACGAATTAAAGGTAATGGTGAAGAATTTTCATTATTAGTAATTTTAATCGTTTCAGTTAAAATTGCAACTAAATAAACACGACTATTTTCAATTTCATTTGCAGGTATATTTGTAAATAAAGCAGCTGCTAAATTATCTAATTGAAAATTTTGATCAGCACCAATATTAATACAAAAAGCTTCAGTTAACCTTTTCTTTGAATTACGTAAATACATATAAGATTTCATACCCATATAACCTTTTGGAAATATAATTGAAGAACCAATAACTTCTTTAAAATCAACCATTATATTTGAAGGTGTTGCTTCTTTAAAATTATTATTTTTTTCAGGTACAAAACTAACATTTGAAGCTACATAATTTGGAGATAATGCACATAATACTTGATTTTGAGCAATATTTGCAGGATTAATTATATTACCATCTGATGAATTAAATTTATATAATTCAGCTGTTTTATCATCACGAGCTAAAATTGATTCTTTACCATCAATATCTGATTTTGAATGAAGTGAACGATTAATCATACCACCACCAGATGATAATAATTTTGAAAATTTTGTCATTAATAAAATTACATTTTTTTTAGCAATTTCTTCTTCATGAATTGTTAAAATATTTGAATTTAAACTAATTCTAATATCATCTAATTCATAATAAATTTTACATAATTTTTCAAAGAATTCAAAATTATTCTTTGAATAAACTGCAAATAAAGTTGAAGAAATTGTTTTTAAAGTTAATTTAATTTCATCGATTAAATTTTCTGATAAATTTTTATTTGTTAAAGGTAATTTTGGTTTTTGTTGTTTTTTAATTTTATTTGTTGTATTATTACTAAATGAATAATCTGAATCAACAATTGAAGAAAAATCATCATAATCATCATATAAAGTTGTATTAAAAATTGAATTATCTAATTGACTATCTAATTCAGTTAAATTTTTTGTATCATCAATTGATAATTTATTAATAATTTTAACACAATCCATTGGGAAAATTGAAACTGAAATTGAAGGTTCAGGTAATTTTTTAACATCAACTGAAGCTGAAATAAAATCTGCTGGTAATGGTTGGATTATACTATAACCTCTTGCCCAAACTAAATTAGAATCAATTGGTAAAGTTTCAAATATATAAATTAAATCACCTGGATAAAGATTTTTCAAATTTTTACTTATCTTTTTAGGAATTTTTTCATTTAATTTTGAATCTTCTAAGGGTAAAAATGATTTTATAACTTCTGCTTG